>OZ026624.1:6611575-6804075 GCA_964020975.1 Hermodice carunculata | reverse complement strand
ACAAACTCTCCTCAACTGTCCGCGTACCAACGTTTTGCATTGAGTGGCCTTTTGTTTGTGATTTATCATAGAATTGTGGACTAGAAGGAAAAATGAGTGAAAGTGACCCGATAAATACAAACTGTAAGCAAAGAGACAAGAAATAACTTTGTGATCATTTCTATATCCTTTGGCTAAGCCTTCTGTGAAAACTCTTCAAACATTTTAAGGAGGTAAGCCGCCACTGGAAGGTAGCTATTTCCACTTACCCTTCGGATCAAGTGGGTTTGACAGCTTAAGCCAAGGTAAACATGGCAAGGTCTTGACTTCAGTGTATTGCTGTACACGTTCACACGATTCGACTTAAACCCCACTTGACAAAAAAAAAATTAAAGAACCACTACCGATCGTCACTTTAAATAATTTGTAAAGGACATTGGTACAGACGAGATGCACTATTACCTTAAAATAATGTTTGCATATATATATATATATATATATATATATATATATATATATATATATATTGCATATCAACCTCCTACAACTTCGTCAATGAATCACAGTGTGTGACAGTAGATACAAAATGTTTGACACTTTTTCGCTGAAATAATAGATGGCTGTCATCCTTAAAGTGGCCTCCCCAAAAACATTCTTTTCTGACAGTGCTTGTTGGACACAAAACAAAAGCCCGCTTGAAGAAGCGATGCATGTCCTCAGCGCCCGATTAAATTTGGAATGTCGTTTACTTAATTTTCTGCCATGTCGCACCTTCCCTCAACAACTTTGTTGAAAGTCATAAAGATAGCCTCCTTAGCCAATATGAGCTCAGTCAAGAGTCTCCCTTAGTTCACTGTTGACGTCATCTTGAAATGTGAATAGCGAGTAGCAAAAGGTTTTGCAACCGTTTGTAGTTAAAGCCGTTGATTTGTCTGTCAGTTTATTATTGACAAACCTTGGTATGAAATATATAGCTTACCCTGGCTTGCCTGCTGATGAAACCTTTCTTTTCTGGCGTTTGGGTGCTCGAGCGGTGAAAAAGATTATGACTTCTAGTGGGTCATTTGAGTTAGGATCCCCGACAGCACCCCCCTCCCCTCCAAAAAAAGTTTTCTGAGTGCGTTTCGCCTGAGACAATTGCTGATATTACTTTTACATTTTTAATGCTGAATTTTAGCTTTGCTCAACTTCGATGTGCAGGTAAAACTGTGACAAAAGACACTTCCTTACCATTGAAATGAGACATGGACAAATGATATAACATTTGTTGCTCAGATAGGGCATTTAAACAGCTTTTGCACGTGCACCGGGAGGTTATGGATCCACACATTTAACAATCAGTCATGAACAGGATTATCCATGGACAACTTTAGCGCCTGCCTAGATCTGGATGAATAAGAACTCATGAACAGTCCTGCAACTAGTAATTTCTTTTCTTCAGTATTCACAAAATTATTTTAAGGAGAAGTTTGTTGTCAGTAACTTTCGCATGACCAGGATATCTCCTGGAGACCCTCTCTGCGGTTAACTTCGTATGAATAAGATTACCTCATAGACAACTTTGCTGCCAGTAGTGACGTTATTTTCGATGGATCTTTGTTCATGAGCCATCAATTCTTGAGGCATGCAATACGCATAGGTAAACTTGTCACGTTTCTTCTCATCCACATACACGTTTGGTGAAGAATAAGAAAGAATAAAAAAAGAAAGGGAACGGCGTTTCCTCGACAACGGACAACGCCGAGAGAGAGACAGAGTAAGAAAAAGAGATATTTTTTGTATGTATAGTTTTTATGTTACTCTTTGCTAAGCTGAGAAAGACGATGTCATTCTATATATCTGTCCATAAAGCCAACAAAATCGAGGGTCAATGCAAATGTATGAATGATATTTTATGTACACGTTTTCTTCTATGGACGGTATGCGGGCATGCGTGATCCGGTATACCACTTCCCAGGAGTTGTTTGGATATATCTTAACACGTTCCCGTCTCTGTAATCAACGTTTTACTTGTACACATACGTGTTCTATAAGACGTTCATAAACTATTCAGGAACAGTTTCATCTATTGTAGATTCATGCCACTTGATCAGTCATTGCAGGACCTTAGGCACCTGGCAGAGAAAATATTGAAACCAGCTGTAATCTCACGCACGTTCTGTGCTGTTCGCTGCAAGACCCGTATGACATTTAAAGATACAGGCGTTCTGTATATCCGTGATACAAAGTCCTTGCTGCCTTCCAGTTCTATATGCTTTGCCTCGCCCCGGATTATCACCTTTGTTGTCCATGTAATTGGAAATTTGGCTGGCATATATTTAACAATGTGAGGACACAAGTAACAAAATTGGAAGATTTTGCCTAAGCCTTTCTCGGTAATGGAGACCTTAAGGACGCTTTTCAGCCACATGTCCAAATAGAAGCTTAATCCACAGTTTAGCCGATGAGCTAGTTGTACACTTGGGAGGTGAGAGCTTTGAAATAATACAAGATAATTCTACTAGAAAATCCCCTTTAAGTTAACCTGGGTCTTGAAATCAGATCATGTGAAGAAACATAACGACAGCACTGATGAGGCTAACATTTCAAAAGTTTTGAAATAGTCGCGTACAGTTACCAGTATATTCCTTTTACCCCGTATTAATTACCTTTAATATTTCAGACCATAAACCAAGTTGTTCACTCTTGGTGCATGTGCATATTTGGTTTAGTTTGAGATGCCAACTTTTAACACAAAACGGATGCCTGAGTGGTGCGTGCCGGACTGTCGAAGTCGCACAGATGTCCTTAAGTGGTATCTCGATGGAATTGCTGAAGAGCTGGGCTCACTTCTCTGTCACATGGGCAAAGAAAGGCCTAACAGATCCTAGATACACTAGCTTTTATTCTGGCCAACAGAAGAATGAATACGTCCAAACACACACAGAAATCTTGGGTTTACCTATATCTGTTCAGGCCAAAGGCTATAGATTTCTTGTATACATTCTTGCCGTATGTCCTCATCTGGTTCACTGATGTCAAACTCTGTGATTATAGTTTGCCCACAAAGGCACCACACCTGTACCAATATAGGGTGCCTATAGTGCGGAACACGAACAAATACCAACAAAACTGCCCCCCATCAGGCAGGCTGTGTAATGATCTTCAGGGTAGATTTCAACCTCGTTAGGTATGTTTTTTGGAATAGGGACAGTTTACAAATATGTATTATATGAACCGCAAGTGTTTGTGCGCATTCCACGGCTATCATTGTGTGGATGGTGTAGCATGAAGCCCCTTTAATTACCGCTCTGCCTGTAAGCCACTCAGTCAATATTTAATATGAGGAAAGTAAATATCTTTGATAATTTCTCCATCAGAAGAATATACTTTTTGCGAAAAAAACTTAAAACTTGATGTGTTATTATTTAAATTAATCGTGACCTATTAAACTGGCTGCTTTGATTCAGGTGAGTGTTAAATTATCACTGCACTGACAAAATTTCTCGCGAGGTTTCACACCTCCTGCTGTCAAATCCACACCAAGCCAATCCATCCCCTATTTGCTCCCCAGCTTCTCTATGCCAGCGCTTCTATTGAAATGATGACGTTTTATTCATTTTTCACCCATGACATACGCGAGTGAATGTTATCATGAGATACTTAAAATGTAACGGGTTACAGAACAATAAAATGGATATTGATCTGCCTTGCCTGCTTAGCGGGAGCTAGGTCTGTTACACAGGCAAATTATCACACAGAAAAATAAACTGAAGTTTCTGTAGCTTTCTTCCAATGAGAATTTGTAAGATGTAGCGTTGTAATAAAGCCCCCAGTCATTTGTTAATCTCAAGCAGTATTTGATTTTATTAGAATTATTCCTATATCCCCATATTTTGGGGGTCAGATGACTTCGATTTAACATTTTACACATGAAATGTTTTTACTTTTTAAGAGGGTACCCTTGATGCACATCAAAACAAACCGATTCAATAATTAGACTCCTTCCTAATTTCTGGACCCCTACCCCACCCCCTTACATGTCAGAAAAAAAATTATTTTTGGATTTTTTTTTAATTTAAAGCGTTTCTGTTCATAAAAACATCTTGGGTACAGCTGCTCACGTTTTTTAAGTGGGAGCCATCGAAACATGATAATATCGCAAGGGTCCCTACCTGTATCAAAGGCCCCTGGATTACCGTAGAAAATATACACTTGTCATTTAATAATGTACATGTATTATACTGTACTTTGCCTTTTTCCTCGTTTATTATTATCCTTTATATATACATATATATATATATATATATATATATATATATATATATATATATATATATATATATATATATATATATATATATATATATATAACAGGTCTATAGGTATATGTGTATATGGCGGAGTAGGGTGGTGAAGTGCGCTCTATGGAGATGACACAATTCATCTCCCTCCCAACCCCCGATTCCTTTTTTCTTGCTGGCATAAAATGACACTTTTAGGTAGATGAACCGGGTTTCATTGTGATTAGTCCAATTATGAGGCTCTATGCGTGCTACGTAAGATTCATTATCGTCAATTCATTGATGTGGTATGCACTAAAATAAACGTCGCGATGGCACATTATATGCAACCCTCGTGCTGTTGATTTGTTGTGTTATGTAACACAAATACCCATTTGTTCCAATACGACAGAGCAAGTGATAGAGGGTTCCTACATCCCTCTAAAACATGGCAGTTTATTGAGTGCTGCTACAGAAGCCTATTTTCATTACTTTCCATTTCAATTTACGACTTAATAAAGTAGAAACCACTCCATGTAGAAACTCCAAATTTGTCAGGGTACATTGTGGTGTATCATGTAAAATATTTCTGAACATTTTTTTTGGGGGGGGGGGGCTCCCATAGATTAATAAAGTTATTTAAGGCTACTTTAACTTGAAATCCAATGGAAACACACAAGCTAAGCCAGAAGAACGTTGTGTACTGGTTGTGTATTCAGCTGAATACAGAGAAATTCGAAGTGTGGCCTCTCGTAAAATGAATCCATGTTTCCGCTTCAGAGGCTGGATGTTTTCCTTTAAACTATGTGATGTGTATTGGAATGCAGTTAAAGAAAACAGGAAATTAATTAAACCAAGCATACAAGTGGAATAGATGTAAATATGGTGCTCATCATAGCTAGTATTAAAAGCTTATTAAACGTCCCAAAATATACTTATACTTGTATTATGTACAGATGAATCGCGGTTTAACTGTTAGCTTTCAAGAATTCCTATTTTACTTGGACCTTGTAACTTCTAACCGAATTCCTATGTTTGGCGGTTTCACGCCACTATTCATATCCAGTCACACAAATTTCTGGATCGGTCCTGTTCAAGACTTTTGCGAGCACGAGTTAGATTTTAACCACATTGCCGAACATATGCTTGGGTTGAGTAATGGTTTCATCTTATTAATCTATTATTACTGCCCCATCACATGTTGCATGATGTAATACGACCGCAGTCTGGTATAGTATCATCATATTAGGAAACCAACCAACTGTCCCATGGTATTTGCTATGGATTTCCCAACAAGTACCTGATGGTTATATTGATCTATATGTATATACCAAAGACCAACCAGAATGCAATATTTTACCACAAATGCTTCCCATGATCAAACAAAAAGAAGGAGTATTGCGCACTGCACTACACATGTGCTCAGATAAATAATAATGTGAGTAAGTGAGTCTGAAGCTTGGGTGTCTTTTTCGTTTACGCCTTTAATTCTGTCCACTTTAGATCCACAAAGCCTCGCTATTCTACGGTAAAAGAGTAATTATATAGGTTCTTACCTAAAACCACTCAATTGGTCCCTAGTCAATAAACCCATAATTGCTTGTGTGTTTTTCACATTGCCTTAAGAATTTTCTGACACGGTGTCCTGTCATGGGTAAGGATGTGTCAATATGTTGAAGACATACCTACTCCCTGATCGTTTGGCCCTGGTCGATAGAAGGCCTTACTAACAAAACCCCTTTTAACACATCTTGACAAAGAATTTTATCCGGTGTGACGAGTTAATTTGACCCCCAATGTATCAGCATCTATTTTTTTTAAAGTTGCTATGAATGACAAATTGTTACTTATAGCCTTTAAACCTTTTATTTAGTAAAATATTACATTGGGGTACGTGGTTTGCTCTGGCTGTATGCATATCTTGAAAGCCGATGGTAAGGTTGGAGTTGAGGTCGTTAACCATTCAGACGGTTAAATGAGCGACAGAAAAATGCTTAGCACAAGTTGACTTCGCGTGTATATAAGACAGAATTTTCCACCATGTCCCGGTCTATCTTGTTGAAACAAAATTTTCATTCAGTCCATTCTTAAGTTGTTAAAAATCTATTCAATAGGGTGTATATATTGATATGACGGAGACAGCAGGTATCCAGCGTATGATATAATGCCTTCAGAACACCTGTGTGTTTCACTTGGATTGTTCCAGATAAAAGACAACAACTTTACAAAGATAGACATAAAATTTGAATCATTTGCACTCTTTCTCCATTCTTTAGTATCAGAAAGCCAAATTCTGCACAACAGTTAAAACAATGTAACATGCTATTCATTATTGGAAGGTAATGGTGCACCTAATTAAATTTATATCAAGGATCAGAAACACTACTTATAAGACGTTGGCACCCATGTGCTGTTGACGAGCCTTGTTTTTCTATGCAGGTGCCCTCAGCTTTGCCGTACCGGGATGTCAGGCCAAAGCCGTCCAATGGATGCTGGGCGAGTAGAACGTTTATTACTCTTTTTTATGCTTTGGTGAAGTCTTTTCGAGAAATTTGTGGTCCAGTTGTGTCGATGTTCTTTTTATCTGTCTGATCTCTGTTGAAAAAGGAAGACTCTCCCAGCACCTGTATGTTGTGTGTTTGTTTTGATTACCGCTGTCCTTTTCTTATCACTGGGCATAAGGATCGCAGATCAACAACATGCAGAAAAAAATATTTGCCAATTTATCCACACACGAAGCTTTATGAGACAAATGAAGTAAATTATTTTTTGTTGTTGTGAAAAATTCCAACACCCGTTCCGACTTTAATTTTTCTTCACACTTTTACTGGAAGAGAGGCAGAATATGCGCATAAATATATATATATATATATATATATATATATATATATATATATATATATATATATATATATATATATATATATATATATATATGTATATGTATATATATATATATATGTATGTATAACAGTGTTCTTTGCTGTTGAGTATTTTAGCAGCACTGACTTTAACCAATAAAGGGGTCAGTACTAATCTGAAATGCTATTGGTCTGTTTGACCGGGTTTGGATTTGCGACTGATAAATGGCTTCTTCTCTTTTTCGCAAGTGTAAGGGCACATTTCTTATAAAAATATAAATTTTGCGCTATTGTCTTCACTTGTGCTTCCATGTAGTCGTTGATAGCCAATGAAATTGTTCGAATTATGCAGAGAGGCAGAATGCGCATTTGTATTGAAAAATAAAGAGGATGTCTGGAATTGACAATGAATGCACTGTGCAAAAAAATATCTTATTGCGAGGAAGACCGTTCGGGATTTTATTAACCCAGTCACACAGTGTGCCCTCACCGAAATAATAATATTAAAAAAACATAAGTAACTCATGACTATGTCTTTTCATGTATGGGGGTGGGTGGGTTGGGTTGAGTTGGTTTATAAGCCTTTTCTTGCGGACAGAACCATTACAGTCCCTTTACAGTAATTGACTTTAGTCACATTTGATTATATCCATATGGTTATTACTGTACATGCCAAGGTTTGAAGCCATAACTTAGAATTTAGTCGGTGACTGTATTCAATTTGTTGTCGGTATATGGTCAAGAACCATCATAGTTATTATTCCTCTTCCCTTTTTCGTTGATCGTTAATTTGATTGATAAATTTGGCCTTCTGCTAAAGATAAATGTTTACTGGACTAGATTTTCTGCTGCGGCTCGGGGTCCAATGTTGGCGCACGGGATTCGACATTTGAGCTACCAGCTCTATTTCTAATAGATCTTATGATGCAAAAGTCCACCAAAAGATATAATTGCACACGAAATAAATATTATCTGACCAGATACTTACGCCATAGACCGTGACTCTATTTATTCATTGGCAAACCATATATGTACGTCATTTTGTAGAAAGGTTGTTTCAGAAAGATCACCCGTGATTTCCAGCCTCCGTATGGAGATTGCTTGTGAATAATGCATGTCTGTCTGTCCTGCAAGTGCATTTACGTTTTGTCAGTTCACGAGTAGTCGTTGTCTTGTTTCTGATGCTCGATGTTACCAGCAAGACAATAGTTGTCAGTTCGGAGAGAGAGAGAGAGAGAGAGAGAGAGAGAGAGAGAGAGAGAGAGGAGAGAGGAGAGAGAGAGAGAGAGAGAGAGAGAGAGAGAGGAAGCTGGTGTCGGTTAACATCGTGTGTCTCATCATTTTGGTCAGGGCCGATATCACAGTCGAAAATTTACTCGATGAAATATCCATAGCATGTACTTAGAGATCAAGTAACAGTAGCCACTTTACAAGGGACAAAGAATAATAAACCCGTCAACAAAAGCCACACATATAGTGTGTAAGAATAACCGACCGATAGGGTAACTTTAATCACCATTTGATATAGGTCTAGCTTGCTGTATTACAAATATAAAGACAGTGAAGACTCGAGGCAAAGGATGGTTCTTTATTAATCAACATCTGTCCTAGTACTGTAAGTAGTGTCACCTGGTATCTCGACTTTACACTCAAGTGAAAGTCCACACAACATTATTGAAATATTTGTCTCTCTGTCCATTTTGCTCTGTTTCTGTTCATACGCGTACATCCATCTGTACGTCGGTGTATACATGTAATAACATAGGGACAGGGGTTCGACAAGCTTTGCAGGGAAACTATGTGCTTTATTTGAAACAATTTACGTGTTACCCTACAAGGTTTGGATGAGCTATGTTTTCATTTGCGCATTAGTGAGTTGCACTACAAAAATGAGTTAAAAACCTCCTCCCTTGCTATCACCTGCTGAGGCCATACACAACCATATTTCGCACAAAAATCTTTATAGCCAGGGATGAGTGAGTAAATAAACTAGACCAGAGACCTGATGATCGCGGGAATCATTAGACAATAGCACGACTGAAGACGGAAGTGCTAATTTCTCTTGACAATTGGAGGATCGTTATCTTCCTTTCTTTGCCATAGGGAATGCAGGTATGAGAGTAATTGTCATTTTCGATCGTTTGCCATAGGGGAATGCAAGGATAACAGCAATTCCTATCTTGTGTACTGTACTACAGGGGATGCAATAAACACTATGTATCAAAAGATAAATAAGAATATAAGTCATGTAGATACATATATTGCCAACTGTGCAAAGGTAGAACGACTGCAGTATTTTTCTCAGCATAAAACTGGGCTGCGTCAGACAAACACACTAGATGTCCTACTCTTGTTCTATTTCATTAATCTTACATAAAACATGTCATTTTGCTGGACGCTATTGAAGCCAGGCGTTTGAGGAGTAGAGAATGCATTGGCCTTGGTCCATTTAGAAGGGAATTTGAATTCAGAAAGATTTTTCTTTGTTTCGCTCGCCTTTACTTTATTATTATCCATATTTTAAAGGATGTGGTGAACTTAATGGTCCGTATTTTTTGTGTGCACCTTATAATTTGTCTGTAAGCTTGCTATCTGATTGGTTGGGAGCTCGGGGATGCATATTTATGGTCTTCAAAGTTGTCTATTTGTTAGATACTCTGCAGGCAAAATGGTGCTGTCCCTTGCATTTTCACTAATTGTCATACACATCCTGGAAATCACAAAATGACTGGTTATCTGTGGAGATAATCAGAATCTGTTTTTTGGGTACAAATTGTTTTATAATTTTTCTTGCCGGATTGTAAATATATGTTCGATCAATAAAACTAATTTAGCATAGTTTTGTGCCTTTTTGTTGCCTGGTCTTCGTTGACTGCTTTTTAGCAATATCACATAGCTGTTTTTTGTTATTCCGATGTCATAATTAGACAAACACTGGATCAATACATAGGTTTGTTTTATGTCACAGCTCATATCATCTATGTTGGATTAATTTAGCATAACGTCAACGGCTCATTATTAGATCCAGTTCAACCTGACCCAAAACATTATCATTATATACATGGGATTCCGGTTTACCTTGGTTATCAAATTACCAGTAAAACTAGCTGAGAAACGTATATCAAGTTGAACCTGTAAGATGATTCATCCAGCATATTTCCCTATTTTGCAATGAAGACAGGCACGCGACACTATAATATGCACAAAAAGCGTGTTACGGGTCCACTAAGGCGGTCGTAAAACTACTGCACTAAACGAAGCAACACATGGCACGTATGGTGTCTCACATTTTCATCATGCTCCTAAACCCTCACACAAAAATTCCACACAAAGACATGGGCACGTTAGCCCCGATTTAGGATCAAATCCATGCGAACTTCCATATATTGAGACATCCTCTGGGGTCCAAGTAAGGTCGTTTAAGGAAACGATGTTGGCCCATATCTTATTAGACTTTGTAAGTGCTGACAAATATGTGGTGTTGGCTATATCAAAATGATGTTAATTTTGCTGTCACATATTCAGATAATTGCTGCCACTCTAAAGAACTTGGAAAATATTTCATTGTGAGGAATCATTTCAGCTGCAAATCACCAGTTGTAATAAGTCTCGAACTGAACCAGACAAGATGGCTATTGCACTGTTCTTCACATAAAGGGAAAAATGCACAGTGATACACAAACAATGGCCAATGTACAATTTTTCACATGAAGTGGCGATGCACAGTGATGCACAAAAGGGGGCTGACGCAGAGTGATACACGAAAAGTGGCTAATGCACGGTGATACACAAAAAGTGGCTTATGCACAGTGATACATGTAAAGTGGCTGATGCACAATGATGCATACACGGTGACAGGTGCACAGGGATGCACATAAGTGGCCGGTGCACAGTAATACACATAAATTTGGTTGTGTACAGTGATACACATTAAGTGTCTGTGAAACCGTGATACACATAACGAAGCCGACGCAGGGTCCTGCATACAAAGTCCCGATGTACAATTATAAAATAGCATGTAAGTCCAATTGCTTTAATAACGACTTCAATATGATGGAGAAGTCATTTGGTTTCACAACCTCGTGCATGTGTCAGACATCGCTGCGTGTGTATACGTACAACAATGAGCCTACATTGGGTACCTTGCTTCAGGGGAGTATCATCGCACTCATAATTACACCTGTCTCATCATTTTAAGGGCCGGTAATTGCGTTATTTGCTGACTGCAGTCAGATAAAAAAAATATGAAATTTCAGCTGCCTTATTAATAGAGCAAAGAAGACATGTTTAACAATGCCTCACATGCTGTGAACGGTCATCATAAGTACCGGTAATTACATTATTCACTGCGTTCAGGTAAAAGAAAAATGAAATTTGAGATACATTATTAATAGAGGCAAGTAGATATGTCTAAGAATGCCTCAAATGCCCCGAGCTGCTTTGGAACAAATCATAAATTGATGACTCGAGAACAAAACGTTTTGGTATGTTAGGCCTGGACACTTGACTATTATGGTTCCTTCCAATGTCATAGCTGTTGATAGTGCGTACGCGTGAAAAATGTGGGGTCTCATGTGCATTTAGCTGAATACGCAATCCAATACACAAAATCCTTGTGGGCTAGAGGTGTGTACTTCCATAAGATTCTATCTTAAAATAACATTCAATATGTTAAATAATTTTGCAGCAAAAGTTATGTTATCAAAAATTTACTGAAGTATTTTAGCTGTATACAACCATTTACCACAAGAAATCTGGCGCTTCTAGGTACAGCAGTTTTGAAGTTACATAGGTGCAAATTACGATGGAAACATGTGAAAATACACATGCCTGGCCAGTCTGCGTACAGAGTCCTCTACTGAGAACTCTCATAAACCAGTTGATCTTGTTATTACCTGTTAAAAATCTGTTACGTAACTATTCTTTCGGTTATCCCTTGCATTTCTTTTTGATGTGATATATCATGCTTCACACTCTCTTAATCAGAGAACATGGATGAAGTTAACGTTAATGCAGTTATCTTCGACCAACGATATGCATATCACCCCCCACCCCCCCAAAAAAAACTTCAGATAGTAGATTTGTTTAGAGTGTACGTCCATCCTTTTTTGAAAACTGGCGAAACAACTGCTAAAGCAAGAAAATGTTGGTAGCATATTTCCATGATTTCGTGAAACTGAAACGATAGCGCGAAGAATGAACATGACAAGAGTTGCTAGTCACCAGGAAAAGTATTACACAACAAGAAATTGCTTGTGGGAGCCCCTGCCGTGAATCAAAGATTCAACACGACGTGCCCATGGTTTCAGTTATCATTATCATTGTCCTCAGTCAGGTAAATTAGTACTGCGTTTTGTTCCGTAAATCATTAATTCTCCGTAAAGCCCTTCAGTTTAGAACTGATTTTATGTGAGCATATCATGATTTACAAGAAACCCCGCAAGCCATATGCAACTTTCTTATTGTGACTAAAGTATATCATATGTCTTGTTGAATAGTGATTGTATACGTAGACGGACAACTTTTGATGAAAATAACGGAAAAATTAAACAATAAGCCCAGTCAATGCGTTTGATATTTAGGCGTTGCCTCAGATCTCCTGTGGGCTGCTGCTTGCACAGGGAGTTCGAACTTGCAAAACTTTATGTATGTAAAACTGGAACTTTGGAATGTAACAGCAAATATCGTTCTTACACTTAACACTTCCATGTCTTTCTTTTTCATTTTACATGACTTGTGTTTCTGTTATTCTGGTCCAGTGTGACCAGAACTAACATTGAATGGGTCTGCATTGAAGTTAATCTAACTCAGAGATGCCGCAGTGCGTTCACGCCAAAGATGCATGGAGACAGGATCCCGGATGTGAAACGTCAGGAAGTGGAAGCAGGTCATGAATGATGTGACTTGTCTCTGTCTCATGTTGCCCCCGCTCGCCTATGTTGACTTTTGTGCAATCAAGGACAGAAAATGAAGGAAATTTATTGAGTAACACATGCTTCCTCTGCCTTAAACTGAGCCCGGGAAACAAATCTTTCTCCACCTGGTAACATTATACCTCCTGGACAAAATGATCATGCACGGCAGAATAGTTAGATGTTGTTTAGATAGACTGAGAATTGTGATTATCTGGTCGTCGTGTCGGAATGTGCCCCAAAGTCATTGCTGACGACCCAGGAACACTTCTTGATTAAGCAAGGTTTATTTTGTAAGGTATTCTATGCTGAGGGCATTCAAAAGGGATTGTCATCCAAGTTTCTGTATGGCAGTCAGTGTGAGGCGGGTTTTCATCAGTGCGGCCTCGCCTTGCGGATGGGTTCAATACACAAGGTATACAAAGCTTTAAAACAATTTGTTTTCCGGGAATAACACCCATTGCATGTCCAATATTATGGTAGGCACAATCGAGCTGATCATCTCTGGTAACACTGCTTTACAAGATAGACAAAAGAAATGTTGACGAGGAAGAAAAGTGACACTTCTTACTCTCGCCATTCAAACTTCTAAGCCTGCAGACTGAGTGATTATCTTCCCCATCAATGGGCATTCTAGAAACTCACGATCACGACTTAGTTACACTGCTTCTTAACGTCTTGGTGTCACAAAAACATAGTCAAAGACCAGGACTGATCAATGTCGCAGCATTGCAAAAAGTGACAAAATAAAGACATTGGATTTTGTGAGTTGATATGAAGAACACGCAGGGTGGGTAATAATCTTTACTTGTTTTTCTCTTGTGTTTTTCTTGGGGGTATCATTGCTTGGTAAGACGAGAATGTGCATCATTGCTAAGAAAGCTTTGTCTCTACAGAACAATAAGGAAAGTATAATCAAAGTTGCCATTTCTTCGACCCTACAGTAACATACAAGCCAAGAGGTGATGACAATATAAACAGTTAGCTCGGTACAAGAAAGATTCGTCGTTGAGACTCTCTCTTCAGCCGTCGCTTTGTAAACTTCCTTTTATTCTGTTATGTGTAACTTTATCCATTTATTACTATTCTTGATATCTAAGCACAGTGCTTTGTTTTTCCTTTAAGAACGCCAGCTTTCCAGCGTAATCTGTATTACTGACTTTGAATGTTGCGTCTCATTCCTTTTCTGTATAGCCTTTGTCAACGACAGTGCGTGCTCAAATGGGTTGAGTAATTTGATTTCAACGAAGACCGATAAGTCTTTGTCTTTGAATATTCTGAATACTAGTCATAAACATAGATTGAAGGCACGAATATCACGAAGGCGCATCAGTGATAACGCTGATACTCTTTCTTGTATAACTTGCTTAACGGTAGCAACTGGCGAAGGTACGTGTCTTGTGAGGTACTGATAAGTTATTTGTCATGACTGTGCACACTGATACCCTTCAGGAACACGCGACTCCTTGTTGTTTATCAATCATGGCACGACTCGGACAAAAGTTTTTTACTCTCTAAGTGAAATAAACATTCAGAAATAGCCTCTTGCTGCAGTGCCTTCAACTGAGTATATTGATAGTGACAGACATAATCTTTTGAGTCAAGCGCCCCTCCAGTGGAGGTTACATCAGATTGTGAAGGTATGGTTATGTACTCCTCTCACATTTCACTGTGGTCAGGGCCGTCAGGTGTCCAGAATTCTTTCTGTCACAGTACTTTGTCCTTATGTTCATCAGGGCACCAACCAAATATTCTCTCACACAAAAAGGTATAACTTTTAGTGGTCGACATAAATCTATCCCTGCACCAAAGGGGGAGCACAACACCACGATTACGCAAAAATGATCCTAATGTTATCCTCGCTGAACACTACAGTGCCGATTTTCTGTGTATTTTGTTTAGACAAACACGTTGGAAAATGATGCAACATTTACTATTCACTTTTATCCGTTGTAGTCCCCCGATTGAAAAACAAAGCTGTATTTTGTAGTACCATGGCTAGAAACAAAGGTCATAATTAGCAATATGCATATTAAACCCACATTGATGTTGGGTAGAGGTTTTATTTCAGTTCGATTATATGTTAAGAAAATGACAATCAAATGGTACCTTCTGTGCAGCAAGGGATTACCATACGCAACTCACTGAACTACTTAATCTGTCATTGAGTCATGTGATTATAGGACACTTGATTTAAATATAAGATTCATTGCCCAGTAGAGACATCTCAAAAGTTCATTAAATTCTTCTTGTGCAAGTACATGCTACTCTATGATAAGCATCCAACACACCTTAGAAGAAATTCAAGCAAACGAAATTGATTTATGCTCAAAGCCTGATATATTTGAAGCGTCTTAAATTGACAAATAGATATCCATATGGCCACAAGGATCAAGAAATGTTATTAATGCAAAAACATCTCATCGGAAAAGATGTACAAACCAAGAGTATTGTGGGTACTGTCAACAATTTAGTAAAATATCTAATTCGAAACTATTAGAATGGTCATTCTTTTGTTCATTACATTTCAATATGTAGAGAGGAGAAATAGTTTTAAAACCTACACAGTTAGGCTCACGAATTATTTCCACACTGAGTTTACATAGCTGAATTTGTTAGATAACTGAAACAAAAGCTTGTTGTTTTCCCCTAAAACTTTAAAACGTTGCTGTTGGTCGTCAGAATCTTGCTTTCAAACAAGTTACCATACTTTCTTATTTGATATGTATATCAAGCTCACGGTAAAACGTATGTCGTCATTGTGGTCATATGTTTTTGCCACTTTGCTAGAACCAGGTCGCTTTTTTATAAGCTGAAACAGCGGGGAACTGGAGAAACAGTTTTGAACACGAAAAGAAAAAAGTTGACCGGGGTGCTCTACTATGTTAAATTACGCGCTTCCCCCGAACAAACTTTTACACACACCCAAAAGCCAAAAGCGGCATCGTTGGCTGTAGACACAAGCCTAATTAGATAGTGTTGTCACCGACTTCTATTTATAGAATTAAAAAGTGTTGCTGGGTAGCCTAGGTGACAGCATGTCCATAAATATGATGGCCGTGTCTTCCCGGCGTGTCTTTAAGGCGCCATCTGTTGCAGCTTTAGTTCATGATTTCGTGCGACATTCGACACACCTTTCAAAACAACTGCTGCATTTGAGAAGTATAGACCAGTTGAGATTGCAATTCGTTTGCCAATTGCTGTAGAGAGTCGCCGTTTATCGGTCAACAGGTTGCAATGTAAGATTTGAAAGAATGTAAGTTTTATTGGCAAATCAGAATTTCCGACACAAAACTTTACTTAAGTTACAAGAAATGTTAATCACGTCAAAATTACCTGAATGGTTTTGACGTTACCTTCATCTTTAAATTTTGTGCAGTCACCTAATTTGCAAAAATTTAAACTGAAAAAATCTTGGATCATGGTTCATTGGATGCGGCTACGTCACAAACCTATAAATTGAAGTTGGAATGGCATCTCTATCCATAAAAAAATTAAGCTATTTAAGATTTAAATTTTGCGTATTCACCTAATATATAAAGAAAGGAAAAAGAATTCTTGGAAAAACAAAATGTCTGGGTTTGCATCCAGACATAATAAAAATATATTAATATATTGTGAGCTGTTTTCTGGTCTCTGGGCTTATGTGAAATTGATCGCTGAAAAAAGTAACAAATATCTCTAAATTTACTTCACCAAATGTAAAACGACCCTTTTCTTTTGACAGACTTTCAAGTTTGAAAAGTTTAAAGCTATGGACATACCTACATATATGCAAACAGACAAAAATATGTTTATGCATATATATATACATATATATATATATACATATATATATATATATATATATATATATATATATATATATATGTGTGTGTGTGTGTGTGTGTGTGTGTGTGTGTGTGTGTGTGTGTGTGTATGCATGCATATATATATATATATCGTATATACATGCATATTTTTAGCAGTCCTTGCGCACAGTTGTTCGTCTCTCTGTAACCGCCTTTGCTTTCGGTAGGTATTGTCCTTATTGTGCGTCTTATTTTTTTTGCAGGTATCGACAGAATATTATCCAATGGTCCTCCAGCTATACACCCGACTCTTAAGTCCTCCATGATGGCTCCGATAGATCCTAGCACCTTAGATTTACCTGAAGGTAATCACATACTTTTGTTTCTTCATTCTAGGTATGCTTTATGTCTCTCGTGTTCATATTTTACTCGCATGAGTTCTCTTTGGTATTTCAAGAACGATGGAAAAATCAAATGCAGTGAGATACCTTTTTCAAAAATTTTTTTTCCTCATTATGGTAAGAAAGGAACGTCTTGTATTTTTATCATATTAATGTGTGGTAGTGTATGTATGTAATCGTACATTTGAATTAATGTACTGGTATTATGGAGGTTTTTTAACTTATTTGAAAGAAAGTCATATGAATTTTTATGATGAAGCCAAAACAAGAAAAGAAGATTTGCTTCACAGCAAATCTGTCTGAGTGCCTTCAAAATGAGGACAGTTTGAAATGCTACACTTTGCTATTGTTCAACGCCATATATTTGGTGTATTAGCCTAATTTGCATAAATTAAAATGCAACAACTTTGGTTTTTGGTTCATTGGATGCGGTTATGTCACAACCCTACAAGCTGAAGTTGGAATGGTACATTTATGTATAGTATTTTGAAGTTATTCAAGATTTAGAATGTGTGTATTCGGTTTATTGGCATGAATTAAAATCCACAACTTTGGTTCTTAGTTTATTGGATGCACCTATGCCACAAACCTATAAAAAAAGTAAAGTTGAAATGGCATCTCTAGCTATAATAATTTTGAAGTTATTCAAGATTTAAATTTTGTGTATTCACATAATTTGCATAAATTACAATTTTACAATTTTTGTTCACTGAATGCGGCTATGTCACAAACCTACAAATTGAAGTTGGAATGACACCTCTATCTATAATAATTTTGAACCTATTTAAGATTTAAATTTTGCATATTTACCTTACCGCACTTTTGTTTATAAAAATTTCGAAGAAAGAAAGAAAGAAAGAAAGAAAGAAACAAAGAAAGGAAGAAAGGAAGGAAGGGAGGGAGGGAGAGAGAGAAAGAAAGAAAGAAGGAAGGAAAGAAAGAAAGAAAGAAAGAAAGAAAGAAAGAAAGAAAGAAAGAAAGAAAGAAAGAAAGAAAGAAAGAAAGAAAGAAAGAAAGAAAGAAAGAAAGAAAGAAAGAAAGAAAGAAAGAAAGAAAGAAAGAGTCTGGATCTTGTGAGCACGAATCTGTAAGCAACCGAAGATATACAGACTTTTCAGTGCTTTTGGACCCGCACATTTAACGTCCAAAAAATTAACCATATAATCTCCAAAGTTCTTTTTGGACATGTTTGGTAAATCCTTAACTAATATACGTCAATATTTAATTTTACCGTATGTACTCAGTAGGACTGTATATTTATGATTTGTTTCTGTTTCAGTGTTGGTTTACTTTTACAATATTTTAGCACATAAAATGTTCGTGTGCATACGATTTATTCCAGATATACTGTACATATAATAGAGTCGATCTCAGATGAAAAGGCCCATGGTAAAAAATGAATAAATTGATCATTCCATTGTTCTCCATTAGTTAAAACAAAACTTACTTTTAATTTAGTATACTCAACACACATTCTCAAATCTTTGCTGTCCTATGCCTCGTTGGCAAGCTTACCTTATATTTTGCCTTTCGTTTTATACTATGAACAAAAACATGCATTATAACCACTAGTTTTTCCAAGTGAAAGATTGTGCAAGCCATTAAACAAGTGAACATCACTGAAAAAGAAATTTGGTAACATGCAAATTTATTAAGTGTTGAAACAAGTAAAAAGAAAACATTGAATGGAAATTAAAAGGACCGTTGTGATTAAGAAAACGTGTGTGTGTGTGTGTGTGTGTGTGTGGTGTAAAAATGTCTTTGTTGGCAAATGAAGCGAATGAGTCTTAATTTTACTCATTCCAAAGTTATTCAATATTGGTTAGATGACGTTCATGTTCTCACTGCCAAATCTGAGATCAGTGTGATCATAACGATGGACTGCTGAGAAGGAGCACGGGGATGGTAAGGACAATGTAGGACGATGTAGGATAATGATTATTTTAGTGTAAACATGATTTCGAAACAAAACATTTCATAATGGACAAGATTTGAATATTCTGCCGATGACAAAGCCGTTTTTGGTGAGTGGTACACAGTTGCAAGACAGGTATACACCGAGGCAATAAAAAAGTATAAGCACCACTTTTACCTGACGCCCATCTTTACCATGCTTGTGGCAAACGAAGAAAAATGTCACCATTTCGATCCTGCGTACTTTTTTTATTCCACTGGACGTCATTGACTTCAAGAAAAAGGCAACAATAAAATGTTATATATAGGAGGGAAGAATGACAGCGGGGTGTACAATGCCAGTTCATATCCTATTGTAAGTGATTTTATTGGCACACTTCGGTCACAGATCAAATAGGGAAGAGCACCGGACGAGCGCGAGGCTGGTGTTGAGTAGAGAACCGGGACCACTTACTGGTCAGCTAATTCAATCAAGCTAATCACCGTTGTCCATAATAGAGCTGCATCCCATCCTTTATGGACACTGCATGCTGAAAAATTAATGGTGATGACCATCAACTGCCAAAACAAAGGTGTTCACTGACCACTGTCTGCGGTCTCCAGCGTACTATCCGAATGACGCGCACGACGCAAATAACCTACCAAAGACAATAGTTTATTGCTCAACCGCATTTACATTTCCCTCAAGTTTGAACTGCGTGCACGTTGAAAAGACCTCTGTGTACTTCTAAGAATTATTTGTGAAGTCATATGTTTCCCTTTTTCCCGTTTAATTCCAGACGTACGGTAGTTGCAACAGTTCGATATGTTGTGAGTTTTGGTCGAACCAGGCAACGGTTTAGAAAGGACCTTTTTAACAAGGTGTCGGTAACCCGAGAGCAGTAGATGAAATCACGCGATCGGTACAAACCTGATGGCCGCAACGAAATGTTCATTGATGGAACCTTCACGCATAAAAATAAAATAAGATAAAATAAAGTAAAAAATAATGAAAAAAAATTCAGACCGTTCCTTGCTAAAACTGACGTAAAAATCCGAACGAAAACCGCATGTAGGTTTTTGGTTTTGCTCACTAGGAACAAAGTCGGTAGAGCAATGGGTTTTTATATGAATATATAAATATTGACTTACTGTTAAACATTGGAGAATAAACATAACGTACAGAGGCCACCAACTTTGAATGCAAAAAATTTCCAATAATTTCAATTTGAGTAGTATTTCCTGTGCCACCCTTGCTGCAAATTTTCGTTTTAAATAACAAATGCATGCAATCTTCAAAGTTAAATAACGACTGTAGATTCTGTCATCAAAGCGAAAGGTTTCGCTCATTCCATTTATGCAGCAATGATTCTGCTTTATATTCCGATGGTTTCTCCTCAAAATACACAGAGTTATTTAAGATTCACGCTGTTATAATAATAATAATAATAATAATAATAATAATAATAATAATGATGATAATAATAATAATAATAATAATAATAATAATAATAATAATAATAATAATAATAATAATAATAATAATAATAATAATAATTTTATTAAAACACCAGATATTTCTGGGAAATGTCTGTATATCTACATTAAGTGGTATGTATTTTGTGGCCGTATAAAAATTAAACGTGATTCAAATGCCGACCAACCATTGAGGATTGAACATTTTCTTACGAACAACAAAATACCCAAAATATACACGGGCTTTTAAATGATTGTTGTTCAAGCACAAATTTTGACCTTTAACTGAATAATCATATTCCGTCGTATTTCCTTTCAGGATCTTGTTAAAAATGTTATCTTTATCAAATGTATATGCATTGAGGACTGCCTGCCAGTTGATATCCATAACTGTATGTCTCTATTGTTTGCTTTCTTCACTAAGCAGCAGCTGAATGCTGTCCTGCTGCGCGTCACGTGCCCCAGGCACGTTCTGTCGAAACATCCGCCCCATCTGCTAACATCTTCAGCAATGGAAACTGTTTATTTTACTGTGCTTTTAGTTGTTAAATGTAGCAAATGGGCCGTGAAAGTGGCTGTATATTAAAGTAGCAAGTACAAGGACCCGGACCGAAACACTGATGCACCTCTGGTCTTTGATACGTTGTTCTCTCCACGGAACGATCAATAGTTGTACGCCGCGGCATACTTTGGCAGACGCTCCATTGAGAGGGCCTGTCTTGGTATTCCCATCAACAACCAGCCAACCTTGATTTTCCTTCTGTGAGAGACATCCTGCATGTGACTTATGTTAGTGAGGCTTTAGTGGCATCAGCAAATTGATATCCTCGAGGTAGGACAGATTGATGGTGATCATTTAGCATTCACGTATCTATTCAGCTGCTCCAACCTAGTGAGAAATTATCTGTGAAAGGCAATATGCAAAAACATGGCTGTTTGCCAATATAACTCGATTAAAACTAATCTGAATAAAATTGCGATTGTTTATTTAGTGCACAAAGACAAGGGGTTTTGCGATGATTTCACCACTGAAAATCTTGTCAAACCAGACAAATTGACTTAAAAGCCTGCGGTTATATAGCAAACAATGACGCTTCAACAATTCTGCGAGAACAAAGTCATGTTTCTGTGGAAAGCATGCCGCTACGCAGCTTTTGTACACGTGGTGTTTTGTTGTTGTGCCGACAAGGTAGCTCTTTTAATAGCAGCAACAAACTGTCCCCTATTAGTCACTCGGTTAAACTCGCCCCTCTCTCATCTGTGCTTTCTGATGGCCGCGTGAACACCCTTTACTGTCTTTGAAGTTACACATACTATCAGATGTCAGGTTCAGTGAACATGTTTACTGTCTTTGATAGCATTTTCATAAAAGCTCTCAAGTTGTGGACTTTTTCGGTCTAGTAAAAATTGCCATTATTAATACCAATTGAACGTACCAACGAATCAAAACATTCTTTCTGCATTGTTTCGCCATAAAATTTAAAATCTACCTCATTTTGACCTGCCATTGAATTTATGGACGTGTTTTATATTCAAATCGTGCACACATAGAAATTCAGAAGCCATGATACATGTCCTGCTGAATGCAGAAATATCACAAGATGGAGAGCCGGGGAGGTGATGAAAATGTTTTGAAGAAAGCATTTAGATATATTCTTCATAGTATAATGGTGGGATTAGCATCATATTTCGGAGATAGAGAAATATAATGATGTGACCAGGAAGAGACAAAATGACGGATGAATACAATTTTTTACAGCTTTGCCCTGACTAGCATAGAGAATTCCCTTCAAAGTCTTCGTATGTTTGTTTCATCTCCAATATGAGCATTCGAACCGATATAATAGTGTGCGGTATATGGAAATAAAAATATCGAAAAGTGGAATCACGATTGGTGTATCCTTTTATGCGGATGCCGACTGCTTGACGAATATGCATGCGACGCGTGCTTTTATTTTATACAATTTGCCAACCTGCAAGACAGAAGGTAATTTTCTCAATCACAAATGTTCCCTTGCCACAATGTTTCGCTTCTGATTGTTTAGGGCAATTTGTTCATGTTTTCGTCTGTGCTTCGTTACATCTTTGTGCCAAGAGATGCTTATTTACACTCAAGTTTTCACTTGTGTGTGTTGGCGTCTGAATCGGATATCATGTAATGTTGCTTGCACGTATATCTGTTTCTCTGCAGGGTTAGAGCTTTTCCAAACGACCTTCGCTGGTGCTGTGCATTACGGCGTGTTCTGTAAGAAAACTGTTGTGGCAAAAGGGAGTAGATTTGGACCTTTTCAAGGCCGACAGGTCAACACGAGCGAAATCAAGTCTCACGACGACAACACTTTTATGTGGGAGGTGAGTCTGTGGGTTCTTAACCATTTGTACATTATATGGGCTCAGTGGTCCTCAGATTTCATTGGCTGTGAAGAAAATGCAAAATGATATTTTTTTTACGTCAAAAGCAGGTATAGATGTACTTGAAACAGTACCATCAATTTGATACCAACAGTTACAGACCTACAAATTCCAGAAACGGTGAAGAAAAGATTTCTAAAGTGAGATTGTCCAGGTAATGGGGTGTAACAAAAAGGCATGACTGTTGTTTGGGTAACGGGAGTAACAAACAGGTTGCAATTGTCAAAGCCTTCTTGTCAGTAACGAATTATTTTGACCTTGATATGTTTTACATTACTAATATTTTTATCAATGGAAGTTTGCTTGTTGCCGCAGGATGCGTATACAACAGAGAATGAATGCGCACACCTTGTTGACCAAAGATTTACCAGTAGTGCTATTCTCATGTGACGCCATGGAACTCCACGGGCACAATTTTTTTAATGTTTTCCGTTATGATTATTGTTGGAAGTAATGCTTATAAAATAACTTGAATAAAGATCGTATATTGCTGTCACAATTCAGTTGACTTGTTGAACAATTACTAATACTTCAAAAAATACAACTGTTACATATCTGTTATCTTTGGAGAATGCCCTTTCAAAACTAGAAATAAATATTCAAAATGCTCGCTCTATGTTTTCACTAAACCCTTTTGTTCCTGTTGGTATTTGCAAATACGGGTGAATCTAAGGTGTTATCTGGGTGTCTTGTGTCTTTATAAGCAACATCATAATCTTTTCTTTTGGAGCGCAAATGCACGCAGTCTGTTAAACAAGATTACTGATTGTGACACAGTGAACCATTGTAAAACACTAACAATAGACCACTGTTTCGATTTTGACCATGAGCATTGCTTCTTCCATATATAACAATATTATCCTCATGCTAGAATAGAGATTTAAAGACGAGGCATATAAAACCTTTGCTAGCACTGGCCTTGTTTTCTTTTGGCAGCTTAGTGCAGGGAACGTCTGAGTGTCATGTCGGGTCTTTTCCTGCTATATTTAATATCAGATCGGATATGGGATGAAAGAGCCACCCAACAGCCGATGTGCGTTGCAATTGTATGCTCAGATAAATTGGGTTTGAAATCTGGAATCGATCGGGCCACTTTCATAAGTAACTTTCGTACTGTGGAACCCAATTACTTTTTTTTTAATATTGATAACCGTTACTAGCCCGCAGAGAAAAACTAATTACAATGATACTCTGTTTCAGTCCTTAGATTTAATATTATCAGTATTTGATGGTTAACTCAGGAATAAACTCCGATGTCTCGACATGCAACTTTTTTTCCATAAAAATTTCCAAAAATGGTTCAATGTAGTAAACATCATGTGCTTATTGTTTTGTAAATTAAGAATGATTTAGGCGATGAGTTGAGAGTTGTCCTCGGCGCATTCTGAGAGCCAAGAAAAGCTGTTGATCTAGAAGGGTCAGGAAACTTCGGTGTCGCACATGCGATGACTTTACGTACGAACCCATCCCCAGTTTATATGTAGCACAGGGATGTTGTAGGACTTTCTCAAGTTTCCATTGAAATTCTCATATTGGTAACTCCTTTTCTACACAGAAGAAGCTGCATTAGTCGACATCGAGGACAAGCTACAATTTTATCTGGCCTAATTCCAATCACATATTTTCAGTACATTTGCAGGATGAGCCACCAGGAGAATTTTATTCCAAAACGGTTAAGCTCGATGATCTAAAATATTAGTATGCCAGGTCGTTCTGCAGTTGAATCACAAGTGAAAAAAGTATCAATTCAGCAAGCTATAAAAACTAATGATAATTAAGAAACGCTGTAAAATGTGAAAAACCCACAAGATTTAAGACAATCATCTCATGTGAAAACAGCATAAAAAAGATATAAAGACCAGTGAAACATGACGCAACATCTTTTCAAGGCAATTTAAAAAAACTAAATTATTAACATATATTTCGTGGTTCAAGTACCGGAGCTCTTTTTATGAGATTCAAGTTAAAGGCAATACATCAAAACTGTTTGGATAATCCAAATCCTGAGAGTCACAATATCAATACATAATACAAGAGCAAGGACTTGACGAAATTGATTTCGTTCAGCACGCCATACAGAAAAGGTTTGACTTCACAGAATGGCAGAACACACCCTACATAACACTTTCAGGCAGGGTGTAGTTGAAAATTGTGGCACCAGAAAAAATCTACAAGCAATTATGCATACCCATGTTTCGTAACTGTTGGTAAACTACAACACACTTATCTCTAAAGGATAGCAAGGTGTTGATCTATTCATGCTCCAGCATAACCTCATCAAGGTTTGGTTGATGTATGAACAAAGCAAACTTCAAAAAACAAAAGCTTTGATTAATACATTTGTGATGAATCAAGAATCTATTTTAAGTGTAAATAGATCCAAAGAGAAGATCCAGAGTTGCAACTTGATGTGTACCTTGGTGACTAAAAACTCATAAAATATCAAAATAACATGTAAGACTCATTTCAAAGATTCTTTTTATATATCAAGAGCGAGCGGTTGTTTTGCTCGCTCTTGATACATAAAAAGAATCTTTGAAATGAGTCTTACATGTTATTTTGATATTTTATGAGTTTTTTATTCACCAAAGTACACATCAAGCTGCAACTCTGGATCTTCACTTCGGACCAAATTATTAAAAAGATCACTGATAGATTTCTTTCTTCAAGAACTTAATGGCCAGATATATCTGATATTTACTTGCGTGCAGGTTGCAGTTTGCTCACTTTATTGAGTAATATGTAACAAATAGTTTAAGCGATATATATATATATATATATATATGTATCCTCAGTGGGATTCATTGGGCAACGAGATATTTTGACCACAATGTCAAGTTTATAAAGTTTTCAGCGTTTTCGTTGACTTGAATTGCGTTAGGATTAAAAACGCACAAGTTTAGAATAAAAGAGATTCCACGTCAGAGGAAACCACACATGTGACAAAATTAACGTATGCAAAATATAAATAAAGGACATATATTGTATGATGATGTCTCAACCAATCGCTCTATAAATCGCTTTGAAAACCAAGTTTGCGAAGTTATAATGTACACCACGGGGCGTACCCAAACGAACTGGTCATGACATTTTATCACATATATTTTTACACAGAGCTGTAATATATTTCAAACCTGCCTGAATAACAGTACACTTGCTATTCAGCTTGCTACTGTCCATTTTACTCCATTGTGGTAACCATAAGTGTAGATGTGATGAATGTTTACCAAGGCATCACAGTCAAATATTTGAGTAGCCAAGGATATGACCAGAACTACAGTTTAGGTAACGCAGCTTCGGATACCCATTATTTTGTTCCGTTGGTTTACTCCTCGAAAACAGTAAAGGGTAACACGTGACCCCAACTTGCCAATGGGTCATCGGTACTGTGTACCACGTAGACACATATTAAAAGTTTTTGTCATGCTCGAAAAATTGAAACTTTCTTCAGCTTTTGGCAAGTCTCTTTTCTATTTCAGGCGTTTTTTAACTGTTTTCACACAAGTATGCTGGCGCAGTTGTATGTGTTAACTGAAATAACTATCATAAGTTCATTATAGCACTTACAGCGAAAACGAACTCGATGTTTTTCAGTTTTTTTTCGGGGGGGGGGCACAAGTACACGTACCGTATTTAAGCTATTTGCTTTTCCTTGGTACGTTTCCTATTAGGGAACTTTGCATTTTTTTTAACCTTGAACTCCAGTATCTCTAATGTATGTTTTCAGGTGCAGTTTAATTTTCATTTTAGTCGTTCAAGCTTAGTCATAAAATATATCATCGCACGAAAACATTTTTACAAACCAAAGATTTTCTCGTTGTAACCATAAGCACAGACAAATATGTTAATAATAATAATTGTTATCATCATCATTATTATTATTATCATTACTATTATTTTCATCATTATCATCATTATTACTATTATTATTATTATTATTATTATTATTATTATTATTATTATTATTATTATTATTATTATTATTATTATTTACTAAGAAACTGTCCGTTTGACATGGGTGCACCGACAAATCGAGGTATATCTGCCATTTATCAATTTTGTCAATTATTAGGAAACCATGTAATGTTTGTCTAATAATTGATCCAATTTAATTTAATAATAGTTTTTCTCCTTTTCATGATAGTTTATCATACAAACTGTCGATTCTCATTTTCCATATGAAATTGCAGTTAACTCTTTACGTTTGTACAACATAACGGGAAACCATTTGCCGACAGAGAACATGACAATTATCATTTTTTTCTTCATCTAAATTTGATTTTAAACTTCAGCTGGAAAACAAAATGAGCACAGCATGGGTGAATTGAAGGAACACATTCAAATTGTATATACCCGTCAGTAAGATTTGTCATCATCAACATAGGATAGGTTCCAGTAAGATTTATTTCTCGTCGCAATATCACATGGTTTAGAAATGACTCAGTATTTCTTTAATAAACATTGGATACTACGCTGAGATGGGTATAGGCGTGTCCGACACAAGAAATTTATCACAACTGGCCAAAATGTTTAGGGAACTATATTGCATGCGTATGTATGTATGTATGTATGTATGTATGTATGTATGTATGTATGTATGTATGTATGTATGTATGTATGTGTATGTATGTACGTGCGTACGTAAGTGTGTGTGTGTGTGTGTGTGTGTAACTGTGTGTGTATTGATGGATGAAAGGAAGGGTGGCTAAACATATGTATGTATTATGTATATACTTAATTTCTTCATGGAGAATTGGAAAAGTAGCCGCGTACTTACCACATCTTTTGCCTGATGGTCGTCCCTGGCTTGATCGCAAGATCGCTTAAAGATCCAGACAAAAACTGGAAAAGGGAGTGTGCGGGTCTTCTTGTGAAGTTAATAGACTGGATTAAATCTCTACATACCACAGTACACGTTTCATGACATTTTGAATATGACATTAGAGAAAATTAGCAGATGTATTGACAGAACAAACGCGAGAGAGCAGTTTGATTGTGTGTTATATGGTGTTTCATTGCAAATATCATACTAGTTCATCGCCATTGACCTCCATCCTCTTAACAGTGGAGTTCGGTACGATACTCGGTCGTCTGCTCTACTCTGTTGGACTAAACTTTCCGATTCTGATATATTTCAAAATGGCTGAATGAGTATTATGACAGATAGATTAGGAGGGTGCGCCCTTAGTCAAGCACATTCCTCAAGTAATTGCCTATAACGTGTCTTGATACGCATCTCGGCATGCATGGAAAATCATGTATTACTGCCGAAGACGTGAATAATTAAATTCTAAAAAATAATTACGGAAAGATCAGTTTTAATTGGAATTCTCTAACACACAAAATGTTGGTCAATTATTTTAATTTTGATGCCATATGAAACGCTGAATAATATATATGGCTTTGGAATACGAACGCGGGTCTCTAGATTGGCATTAAAATTATTGACCATGATTTGGTATCAAATTTCATTAGAAATCAACGTTTCAAAAACAGGTTAAAAAAATTAAACGTATTTTACTTGATAGCGTATGTTAAAAAATCTATTTTTCCTAATGTGAAATAGTAAAGCAAGAATTCCCCTTTCAGGAACCGAATAGTTTAACACGCATTTTCTTGAAAACAGTACAAACAAGTAGAGCATTATAGGTGAGATCTTTTCTTAAACCTTTACCAAATCGTCAGATTACGCAATCAAAATAAATATATTTGGCGCGCGTGTATCTTTAGATTTAGATAGCAATGCACGCTTCTTATTTTTGTTTTCAATCTGCATTGCAATTGAGGGATATGATATGTTCCAGTTAAGAGGTATCTAATATTCACCATGTGTCTATAATGCCAATTTACGAACCGATTGTCATAAAAAAACTGAAGGCACCATCAAAATGGCAAGTCCATGATTTGGAGTTACAAATAGGCTAACGTTAATTTCCTTCATCAATATGTATGCCAAACAACGAGATCCGGGATGTTGCAAGCTTGAGTTACGTTGCAGACTTATGACAAAGATGTCTGGATTGGCGAAATTCTGTTGTCACTGGAAAATATAAGTGTATATGGCTACCTTTTGCTACTAGTGTGGATTTCAGAATGTTTATTTATTTAAGGAGTATGTCGTATTAAATTCTGTGGTTTTGCGTGTATGAAATTATTTTATTTATATTTTTCAGCGAGTCTTTTTGAGGCATCTTGCCTTACTATTGTTAGTCTATATTATCATAATTACAAATCAAATCGCCAAGTGGTGGTCTGTGCAGTAAAATGAAGATTACATTCACGGTGCTACTGAACACTGTATCATATAGCATAACTAATATTCTGTTCCCGTGCGTACCTGACAGAAAGGTAATAAATACCTTTGATTAGCACTGGGCACTCACGACTAACTAAGGACTCTATAGACTGATGCAGTTTTTCTTTTGGTATTATTGTGCGTTGGAGAATTTGATCTGTACATGCAAGTCGCGGCACCAGCAAAGCACCATATGGGTAAAATTCAGAGAATGTCAGTCAAACGAAAGAGTAGATTATACGAACAAAGCTGGTCTTGCGTGTGGTTCCGAGACAATATCATAGCAGCTCATACCAAATGGCCTACGGGTAAATATCAAATTTCGGGATAAGTGTTTAATTTTGTTCAACAGTCAAGAGCAAACAAAACCATAATCGCACTATTACAGTGCAAGTTAACAAGATGCACAAGACTCAAAGAGCTTGAGGAAAGGGTTTTATTGCTGAAAGGCAGGATTTTAATCAAATTTAGACCCAACTGTGCCATGTGTGTCTTGTTAGCTACTTTGAATCAAACTAAAATAGACTAGCGTTTAGGCTCTTTTCATTGAGTTCCTATTGAAAAAAGGAGTATCACTTCAACCTGTTTAGGTCCCAGTTAGATCTCTTGCTGTCCGAGAGTAAAACTCTACCACTTCCCAGGTCGTACCAGATGAGCTCTCTGACTGATCTATCAGAGTGTAGTTTTTGGTAAACTCTCATTGGCACAAAGCAACAAAAACGTTCCTGACCCTGACCCAAGGAGTGGGGAAAAGGAGAACCCCCTTCTTTATTTCCGTTGAAGTGTTAAGCTCGTTTGTTGGGTTTAGAGACCAATTAAAGAAGTTCCTCTCTTCACACAAATGTTTTCATTTTAGTTTCTGCGAACAATCTGTTTTTGAGGAGTGATTCTATGTTTCAGAGCGGCATAATTATTGGCGGTGCCATCACCTGTCATGCATATTTTGTTAGAAGTTTAGGCACAAAATTTAAAAGAACACGCACATTCAACACTCAAATTTTCAAAACTCTCCCAAGGTATTCCCCGACACGTTATCCCTCCAGTTGTATTTTCGATTGCCTTAGCACTCTTTTTATCTATTTATTCATTTGTTCCTTTTTAATTGATATTGCCAGCCCATATTTGTTCCGTGCATGTCTCACTGGACACTTCGTCATTTATTTTTTCTCGAAAAACATATACTTCACATATAGCGAAGGTTACTTTTTTTTGTCAATTCAGATACAAGGATGTCATAATGTATATCTGAGAGTCTTTCTAATACTACTTAATGCATTGGGGGTCATCAGCACTCCCAGCTTAGATTCGGGCCGTGTAGTTAAGTGCCAATCAATAGGGTAATTTGGTGGTGAAGAAGGGATTATAGCAGTCTATGCCATCTGCTGTCCCAACAGCGGCCCGGGTATCACCTTCAACAGACGGTGGCAAACAGTAACGAACCCAGACAAGGTGGTAACTCAGACACCCTTTGATTACTCTGAGGAATTGCATTCCTATCATTACTGCCTCGTGATTTGGCCCTTAATTTGCTCGTCTGATACAGATTGTTGGCTTCCACGGTATTGTCTTCATATAGAGAAAACTACGCTTCGTTTCGCTGTTATCACAGGGCTTCTTGCCTTAGATATATCATTAATGTTTTAATCTCCACCTAATCGGATTTTAGGAATTTTCCTGTCTGGAATACCTTGCTTGGGGGATAATATGCATAAGGTGTGTGGAGATGAATTGAGGCTCTGAATTGCCCATATCAGTGAGAGGATTTACACTCGATACACGTCCTACCCGGACAGGATACAACTGCTGTGCCGTATTACCAAAACATTTGCTTCCATCTCTGGTCCGTCCAAAGCCTGACAAGAGTCTTGTTATAGACAGAGGTTGTGAATATGGCCGCTAACTTTTTCCCTCACACAGGTGCTACGGCCAGGAGGGCAAAAATGACCTTAATATCGAATAACCTAGACCATTGCAGCAGAAATATTTCACAATTTTTTGGTTACCTTAGATTAGTATATGCTCAAAATCAAAGCGTGTGGACCGTTGGAATGCTATAAGGTATATTTTGTGACAAATTTGTATATTTGTATTCTTTTTCAATTATTATTTAAAAAGAAACGTCTTTTCTGCAGCAAAATGAATGCGTCAGACCGGAAGCTTTCAGAAAATAGAAAGCTTTAGCAATGCAAATATCTAGGCATGGAGTGATCCATTAAAGCGGGCTATCTTGGGCATGTTTGTCCATGGATGGGCAATGTATGTATAGCACGTCCTTGATTTGTCACATCACCAAGTCTCTCTCAGCCACCAAATACTGAATCGTAGGGGGGAGAGAGAGAGAGAATGGTCGGCGCTGTAACCTCGCTTGATAACCAAAGAACCCTTGAAAACTCAATGTCTATGATTACAACATAGAATCAACTTGCGCTCCTAATGAACATGACAAAATTATTGATGACCTTGACCGAGGAAACCACTAAATAATCCGAGCTTTCATTCATAGTAGTTATTTCTCTCAATTCAAGTTTGACCTCTATCTTTCTATGTTCAGTAACAGAACGTTATCCATAAAGACATGCGGCCTACATAGAGACTGGGTTTCAATGGGCATTCTCAGCTGAGATCTCTATTTGGCTAATTTCACAATAGTCAAGTTTACGTGATGCTTCCACTGTGTTGCTATTGAAATTTGGCCCATGCCTCACGCAAGTTTGACATATAATGCCGGAGATCTGGACAGAACCGATTGTATGTTATGCATAACCCAAATTTCTGGTTGCCTTTGTGACATTGGAAATCACGTGGTTATCTACAATGCATCTATACATAAGAATCATTGAATGTCTCCAAATCGTAAATATGAATATTCAATATTTAATAGGTTCCAAAGATGACAAGCGAGAGCAACGGCCAAATGAATCCCATTATCATTATACCTTATTTGAACCTTGAATGACAGAGCAAGTAAAATGCAACAAACGATTGTGGAGCAACTTTAATGGATTACTCCAAGCCCATATAATCATAACAACATATTAATTTTCAGAACTTCGGGATTTTAACTTTTTGCTTGGTGAGAAACAATCACATTTAATGTTGCTGGCAAATGTAAAGAAAAGAGCCCAATTTAGTTCACAAAAGTTTATTTTAGTCCTCGAGAATGGCATATTATTTTCCAGTTGCCTATACTGTAAGATATGTTATACATGTTATTACATTATTATGAGGGTGCATGCTAAAGGAAAACAAAAAGAATTTTTTTCTGGAAAGAGATGGGGGATGGGGCTAGCGCCGTACTAACAGGAATATAGGAACATAGTTTCCTGATGCTGGATTTTTTTTTTTTTTTTTTTTTTTTTTTTTTTTTTTTGTTGTTGTTAATAAAAAAGGTGTATTGACATATCATTGATACCTGGCACACAGAAGGCAGTGCATCAATTGGTTAACTGTGCACATTACATAAGCTATAATTTATGGAGTGTCGCCGATCTGCAGGTTGGACTTCTCAATCCGTATGTACTAATCTGCTGCTCAGATATAGTAAGACTTTTCTGAATTGTTAAAGAGTTTGCACCTTCGAACTCCTCATGCATAGGCCTCTCATTCAAGCACCAAGATGCCTGAGCAAAATGTTGTGGTCCTAGAGAAGTGGTCTAGGTCAACAGCTTGAGGAAAGAGGGATGACTCAGTCATGGGCAGGTTTTTAGGGTTAACTGGGTAGTTGGCCTGTAATGACGAAAAGCTGACTGCAAATAAAGCTTGGCAAAAATCCCTTTTTTTTTTCTTTTGTTGTTGTTGTTTTTTGTTTTTGTTTGTTTGTTTGTTTGGTTGGTTTTTTTTGGATATAACATAGCCATGGCGTATAAGTTAATCTATTTTCTGATAAGTTTCCATAGCAACCACATAAAGCTACGGTCATTCAGTCATATGATGAGACTCGCCCGTGTCCCCTTTCTCCAGTGTTTATTACCGGCAGTTTTCTTTTCAGCTCTACTCATTGTCGCTAGGCTGACAATATTTTTGGTCCAATTTTTGCCGAAATGCAGAGTCTAATTTTTTATGCCTTTAATCAAAATGCACTTCACAATTTGGTTCAGCAGCTTAAAATCTTTGGCATGTTTATATGCTTAAGGTTTACTGCATCTCAACTGGCACTTATAACTGTTTTGACAACTTTAAATCCACTGTAACACAGAAAACACAGGTCAAATCTCGTTTTTTTTGTCTATTATTATTATTATTATTATTATTATTATTATTATTATTATTATTATTATTATTATTATTATTATTATTATTATTATTATTATTATTATTATTATCATTATCATTATCATTATCATTATCATTATTATTATTATTATTATTATTGGTAGTGTCATCGTCAGTGTTATTGTCATAGTTATTTTTACAATAATAATAATAATAATTATTATTATTATTGTTATTATCATTATTATTATCATTATTATTGTCATCATCATCATCAATACTATTATTATCATTGTTATTATTATATGGGTCTTAACAATATGCTGACAAGAAAAATATCTGAATCTGTTGTGTTTTGCTTGCAGAAATAATCGTATCCATGCTTTATCTGAGCATCGTCTGAACAGAGTGCTAACTTCTGCAATTAATTATTCATTGAACACAGTTACACGCTAATTAAGGAGTTTGGCAGATTTTTCACTAAATTCAAGTATTTCAACCTTATTTTTTCAAGCCGAACCTGCAATTTTGAGAAAATATTTTATTCGCTTGTTTACATCTTTCCATAGAAGTTCATAGATATTTGATACCTATGTGTTTTATTTTCTAGATTTTTCAAGACGGCAAGTTAAGTCATTTCGTAGACGGGCGTGGCAATGCCGGTAACTGGATGGCTTATGTGAACTGCGCGCGCTATGCGCAAGAACAGAACCTTATAGCCGTTCAAGTGGAACGAGAAATATTTTATGAAGCCTGCAAAGATATACCTCAAGGAACTGAACTGTTGGTCTGGTACGGAGACTGTTACTTACAATTTATGGGGATTCCCGTAGCACTCAAAGAAATGGCAGATGCGTCGACTCAGGAAGAACTGGAAAGTAAGTAGCTCATATCTATATGCATTTTGGTGTTCACATTTGGTCTGTGAAAGGGTCATCGTGTACAGCGACTGGACATGGTACCCTTACTTGACAGTAAAGAAGCAAAAGAAACGATACATGAAAAGAAAATACATCGAACTGTGTTGCACCAGAATATGTATGTATGTATGTATGTATGTATGTATGTATGTATGTATGTATGTATGTATGTGTGTATGTATGTATGTATGTATGCAAACATGTATGTATGTATATTCATCTATATTTTGTCATTGTTTACTAACGATTTTTTTACATTTGTTTATCCTTGCATATTTTAATTTATTTTCAGATGGATTACTCTTAATTTCCCATCATTTTATCATGTATTCGTTTTCTAAAACACTTCTGATTAGATGGCCCAACCATCACAATTTTTCTCCCATGCCTGTCCTCAGAAAGAAAGGCTTTAAACCCACATAATTCAACGATTTGTCATTTACATTGTGTGAGAGTGATTTCGAGTTTTAAGTCTGACTCTCATTGCAATTCACTAATGCAAAATTGAAAATGACTGATGAAAAAAAATGTAATTCCATGTGAGCAAGCTGAGAAATGTATGTAAAAGCTCTATTCTACGAAAAGCGTTACTACATGGAAGCTTTGATTCACTGACGACAATTTTTAACTGTGGCAGGTTTCAACTGCAGAGTTTATATCACTATATATTCGTCAATACAAATTGGGTATCAATCGAGATGGTAAAAAACGTGCCAACAATTGAATCAATAGAAATGTGTCGAGTCCAGTATATATCTGCCTGTCTGTCTGTCTATCTATCTATCTATCTATCTATCTATCTATCTATCTATCTATCTATCTATCTATCTATCTATCTATCTATCCGTCTGTCTGTCTATCGATCCATCCATCTATCTATCTATCTATCCACCATCCATCCGTCTATCTATCTATCTATCTATCTATCTATCTATCTGTCTGTCTATCTATCTGTCTATCCATCCATCCATCCTTCTCTATCTATCCGTCCACCATCCATCTATCTATCCATCTATCTATCTAACTATCTATCTATCTATCTACCTATCTATCTATCTATCTATCTATCTATCTATATACGAGACTGTTACAAAAATGTTATTATGGGAGTTCCTTGGTGAAAGTCGGTCAAATACAGTAGAACGTATACACCTAGTTCCTTTACCCAAGGTAATACATAGTTATAGTTAACACTCACAAACAGACTTAAATATTATAAGTTCATCCTTTTCTAAAAATGTGCAATAATCCGACTCCCACTTACCTTCCCGGCATCTTACCCCCCCCCCCCCCCCGTTCTTTTCGCTGGTCGTTTTTTTCGTCCTAATAGCTCTATATTCCACATCAAACGCAAAATTTAGCGCCTGATAATAATTCTCTCCTCCCAGCTACCAACCGGCTATGGAGCAATATGCCTGCCGACATTAGTAATTCCCTTTCTCTCCACATCTTCAAGCCTAAGCTGAAAGCCCCCTGACTGGCAGTAGACAATCTATCTGACTGTTACTCCCTTGGTGATCACTTCCCTAACATATATTACACTCAAATGCGATTGGGACCCTCTGTGCTCAACTATGACCTTTCATGAGGTCAAATTCACTTCTTGTCCTCCATGTCACTGCGCCTACCCTGCCAAAGACCAGAAGTCTCTGTTGCCATAAATTTTCACATCCGCGGAAAAAGTTATTAAATTATACTATACATACATTAGCTCCTGGTGTTAACCCCCGTGTCATTATTAATGTTGCGAGTGATAGATTTGTCAGTATTAATCTTTTGTAGTAAAGAAATATTCGGTGCTTCAAATATTCAAAATTTTTAGGCTGTTCAGAAGTATATTGTCGAAACAAAATGAATTGTAGTCTAACCCTTTTCCATTCCTACATCTGCTTAACCACCAACCAGCCTTTTCTCTTCTCTCCCTCTCGGTCTCTGTCTGCCTGTCTGTCTGTCTTCTGTCTGCCTCCCTCTGTTTCTCTCTTTCTCTTTTTACCTGTTTCTTTTGTCTGCTGGATCATTTCCCGACAGGTTTTACGGGGCTGTGTAGTTTTTACAAACGGTAGGCAACTGTGCCTAGATTGAAATATGAAGTCAGGTCTTATTAGATATGGTGACAATGTCATTCTTGTTTCTCCAAATAAATAGTGACTGTCGGGAGTTGAGTTATAGTCGTAAAGGCACATAATATTAATCAAAAGATCTGATCTGTAACATCATCAACATTTGAATCGGTTACATAGTCTGCACTGTCCTGTGCATTTTGTACATACATTTTGTGTTTCCCTCCGTGTTTGGAGAGCTCATTATCTAAGTTAACTCGTTGTAATATATGGCTGCCTAGAATAAATAAATATGTTTAAGTCACAATTAGCAGCCACCTGCAAGTTCGCATCATTTCCCAATCTTGCGAGACCACATAATGGACTGAGAAATGTAGTCTCAATAATGGAGTGGTCTTAAAGTGGAGTATAGCCTGATTAGTAATAAACAAAACGGGAATGTAAATGGGTGGTCTGAATATAGAAATGGTCTCTTTACGGAAGTGCCCTTAATTGGAGATTCTACTGTATACTTACCCGTGGCCCTATTTTGTCTGTCGTCCCCTTCTTTATTATAATAGTAGTCACGTGTTCACATGCCAGATTTCAAGTGCCTATATTGTGCAAGGCTGTTACCGCTATCATCAATTCAAAAGGCCAGAACAAACACTTCAAGTAGTTCGGTGAAAAACGATGTAACCAAATAAACCCGATACCTAGCCATTTTAGTGTAAAGTTTCACTCACTTAAAAATGCGTTGAAAATGTCAACAAATAAAAGAGAGTTAAAGTTTCAGTTACATGTTGTCAGTTGACCCTTTCCTCGAGAGAGTACAGCTGGCAACTGCTGCCTGTAAACTGTCGACACATGTCGCTAGATACAAAAGATACCCTGCATAGGTGAGAGTGCACTCCGCCGAACAGTACCTCAGTTTCACCTGCCGTTCGAAACGCAAATTGACATGGATTGGGTGAAAAAATGTACAGACCATCAAAGACATATCTAACATACCATTACCGCAGCCCTTTTATAACCCAGTCAACCAACTTGTCCAGTTTTCCCGTTTTGGTATGATTTTTAAACACTTCTTTTGCAACTTAAAACTTGATTCATAGAAAATGCGCGCATTGAGGCAGGACAAGACATGCTCAGTTTTCGCTGCGTTCAAAGGCGGGCCCCTCCAATAACTAGAAAGTAAATTTACATAATATAATTTTCTACCTTTCATCGTGTTTTGCTGTCGATGCTTGTTTCCTCAGCATTTTAACATTTTAATTTTCTCCCAGCCTGTGTGCTTTCTAGGTAGATCGTTCGCACAAATCTTTTGTTAGTCAGCTTTGGGTTGCTTTACGGCATCGAGACGGCATTTTTTTCTCTTTCTTTTCCTCAAGACGTGCCACGGAATTAATCGCAACGGCCTGTTTAACCTGATTCGAATGGAAGCAAACCTTGCTAAAAAGCACTCAATGTGACGTCATTCTAAGTAAACGATGTCGCTTTTCCGTCGCCCGGTAGAGTTTGTATGTGAACTTTACCTGTTTTGTATCATAATTGGTATTTGGCCATTTAAATGAAGGATCAATTTTGCAAAACTTTCATTTCTGATCTTATAAACATTTAGAAAAAGAAAACACATACTGACATTTCGAAAGTTCAATAAAAGTGGAAAAAATTAACTTTTTTCTCATATTTAAGTCCACTTTTTTTTTTGATGATGATGACGACGACGATGATAATCATCATCATTATCATCATCACCGCCGGAAACAATAAAACAACAGTGCGGACCTCCCTATTTTTCTAATTTGAATACTAATTCGTTACGCTTTTGCCCCCTAGATTTTTTTTCAGCGTACTGCCGTCAAGGTATTTAAAACTAGTCAATAGACCCTGCTCCTTGTCTCTTGTGATGTGGCTGTTATCTGTATTGTGGCATCCTTGAAAGTGGCCAGTGAAGCCATACAGCACTTACATATCCTCTTATGACTCCTTTCTACTTTCCTATATCCCAGTCTATGGGTTTCCCCGCCCTTCAGCGACAACCGGATCACGTTGCGCGCTTTAGTAATGTCATTAATACTAGCCCATACAGGCTCGTCTAAGACACCTATCAGTAACCTAGTGATACCGTCACAAATCCGGCGTGCCACATCAGTGGGTCGTGATTATTTCATTTACCCGGTTATCGAGCTTCTGTGAACCTATGCAGGTAACGTAAGAAGGCAGAGAAGGCTTTGAAAAGGTCTTTCCTCTCTGCTATAGGATGTCCCACTTCCAGACCCACACATAGCATTTTCATGTTGCTTTTTTCCCCCCATAGATTTGTAGGGGTAGGTTGAATGTCAATATGACTTACATGTAACTCGTGTAAAAGTATTGCATATTGTAAAATAGATATCAATGGGAAATTGTGTCAACATAGAGCCCACCCTAAAGGTCACATGGGTTTCATCTATTCTGCTTAAGGAAACCGGCCACTGGAACAATACACAGCGACAGATCACTACGTATAGCCCAGCTTTAATGCTTGGAAATTAAGACTCCCTTGGACATTTTTGGTGTTAATTCAATGAGCACCGTTGCCAATCTTCCTGGTTCCTAAATACAAGTATTATATTCATATGATAGTGCCTTATTTTCAGTAACTTTGGCCACGATTACATCTTACGGAACCAAACTGGTGGTCAGCCATGTTTAAATTAAAGTTAGCCTAAGATATATTTAATGTCATATTGAAATTGGTTATGAATTTAAGCAAAAAAACTTGACATCATTGGTTGAAAGGTGGTTTCGGCATATTTGACACGTGACAAGCAGTAGATAATGTCTGAAAAGTAACTCGTCATGTTTTGCTTTGTTTTTAATTTTGAAATTGGTCTGTAACACTACTGCCGATCGGTTATTTTGTTTTTGCTGTGAAGATCTCCACTTAATGTCTACATTAAAAGATATTCAAACGACGTCGTTATATGTTTGCGTAAGTTTATTGATAAAAACTAAGAAAGTACTACCTAAGTTAGTTTCTTTGTTCAGTTCTAAAATTTTCATGCATGAGATATTTGAAATCCCGGGGACATTTTTGGGACACTGCACAATTTCTTGTAGAATTTTTGCTTGGATGTAATATTCTAAATTTGTTTAATGTATAATCTATTAATTTATACATGCACCTTACTTGAAAAAAATGTATATTTTATTAGAAAGTCTGTTCTCTAGAAAAGAAAAGTAAATCGATTATATGACAGGTAAAGCAAGCAATACATTTCATGAAAGTTGTGGCTTTAGTACATTTTTAAAAAAATCACATGATCACATGGAGTGAATTTACGTGATATACTCCGTCATCCTGGATCGCAAACATATACAGAATAAGTGACATAAAGCAACTAATTAAGCCTCAAAAGTTTATCATACTTTTTCATGTGAACATAGCAACACTCTTGCGGTGCCTAAGACGTGGGGTGCAACGTCTTTAATGGACTTACTCTTCACCCAAACGAGACAGTATCGAGCAAAACAGAGCAAACACAATGTTAAATTGTTGAAAAATGAAGATGTCAACAAAACATTCCGCGTTTTATTAAATCACTAGCACAAAATACTAGATATTGGAACCATGTGTCTGTTGCTTGTCTGTTGCACCCATGATGACAACAATGGGCAAAGGATTATATTTTTTGCAAATTGCATCTGTGTTACATAGTTTGTATTATTGGTCTTTTGTTGAACTTCACTTACTGTTGCACGAAAACTATATTTGTCCTTTTTTGCGTCAGACATCTGGTTTCTGCTGCTGTTACTTGCGTATCCTACGCGTGCATTGGATAGTGGCATCTCTTCGACATTTGACTCTAATCAAACTATTTTCACGTGTTTCTTTTTTACAGCTTGCGAAGGCTACCAATGCGAAAGATGCGGGAAAGTATTTGCATATAAATATTACAGAGACAAGCACCTGAAGTATACCCGCTGTGTGGACCAAGGAGACAGAAAGTTTCCCTGCCACCTGTGCAGCAGGTGAGTCAAACCCAGCTTAGAGCTGCTGGGGCAATTTAAACTTGCTCATTTCTTGACCCAATTAGCAGAATTGTGATTCAGCGTGATCTTTGATAGTTGTAGTTTTTGTTTACATCGTATAGTGATAATTAAACGTAATCAGAATCAGTTTAAGTGTGCGCATGATTTTTATTGCTTCTCTCATGAAAAGTTTCGGCTTTCTGAATTTCGTTTTTGGGGCTTTTCTTCTGTTTTTTGCTCACTACGCTGGGCACAGCAGGTGGCTAAGATCAGGACTGGTAGACCTACTGATTTATTAATGGGCTGTAAGACGGATGATACTCTTAGCAAATCAGCATATGCCGTGCGGTGGCTCAGCGATGTGTCTATCAAGTAACTGTCACGCGCAACCGACTCTTAATTCTATTACTATAAAAGTGTAGCAGGACATTTACCCGGCATGAAATGGCGACTGAGAGCACCACTGGGGACATGGCAAGGGGTCTCAAAGTGCCTTCACTCAGGCTGTTCATTATCCCTTGTTGTTCAATTGGCAGCCGATAAAATGATATATTCCGTGAGAAGCCAGCATTGCCGAGTCGTAAAGGCACTGGCTTGGCCGCTTACTGCACGAACCTTATAAAACTTTTATCATTGTTGTGTTGGACGCTGATCGTTAAGCTGCCTTTTTGCTCTCATTACTAGAAAGCAAGATCCCGACTGCTTGATCCTTGGAGATTCTATCACGAAATAAAGATAAAGTATGATCAAATATACAAAGATGGACAGAAGCCAACTTGGGGCGCATGGTGGTCCAATAACCGACCATTGAGCCATCCATTGTTAACCGCTGGTATCGCATAGGGCCCATTTTATAACTAATTAACGCCGTGCTGACGATATAGAATGAGTTACCATTGTTACCAAATATACAAAGAAAAGCAGGCTCCACCTTAGACGATTTTTATACTGCTTTGATGTGTCCAAAATGCTTATGTACATTTCGCCTCGCTTTGCAGCAGAGTTTCTCAACGTGTAATCACAACTACGTTGGAAAACCGCTAAAAGTTACTAAAAAGATAGCAGATATATATAATTCCACACAGCCGTGTTATGGGGAATGGATTTAGACAGCGCGAGTTGTAGAACCGTTCACTGCGAGCTTTTGGCCAGCAATGAACGGTTTGAAACGAGTCCTGTCTAAATCCATTCGCCATGACACGGATATGTAGATTTTTTTTCTCCCAAACAGTGGTAAATCCTATGTTTTTGTCAAAAACCTATTTCGCTTGGCATGCTTGCAGCAGCCGTTTCGACTCCAATTTTGTTCACTTTCAACATTGCGTTGCTAAGGTACGCCTCTCAAGAAAGAACTTCCAGTTACTCGTTTCTATCTAACAGATCAATTATAACATTCGACCTATGGAAAACTCAGTTTAAAAAAAAACAAAACTTTTGTGGCGTCCTGCAAAATTTGGGCCTCATTTACGGTCAACTTTCCTCTTTGATGTATGTATTTTTATGTCAAATACCGTTGCTGTTGCTGTTGCTATATATATATATATATATATATATATATATATATATATATATATATATATATATATATATATATATATATATATATATATATATATATATATATATATATATATATATATATATGCCTTAAATTTGACTAGGAATATATGTGTGGGTGTGGGTGTGTAACTTGGAACCTGATTATTGGAACATGGGCATGCTTTTGTCTTAATTATATGTTCAGTTTATTATTGACCAATCAGTAAATGTTTTTTATGGTCCTAAAATTGATTCCATAGCAGTGCAGCCATCTGCCTGCCAATATAATCTTTGACCGACAGATGATTCACAAAATTTTATTGATGTAAGCGAGGCGCACATTAACATCAATTTTTGTTTATTTTGGATCAGGTCGTTTGAGAAAAGAGACAGGCTTCGAATACATATATTACACGTTCATGAAAAACACAGACCTCATAAGTGCACAGTGTGTGGCAAGAGCTTTAGTCAGTCATCCAGTCTCAACAAACACATGCGGGTAAGTGCACCTATTATTCCTGTTATATGTATGTATATATATACATATATATATATATATATATATATATATATATATATATATATATATATATATATATATATATATATGTGTGTGTGTGTGTGTGTGTATGTGTGTGTATATATATATATAAATATATATATATATATGTGTGTGTGTGTGTGTGTGTGTGTGTGTGTGTGTGTGTGTAATAGTAATTTTTTGTGATAGAATACTGAGTGTGAACATGATTGCTATCCAAATCAGTCGGTGCACCGCAATCCTGGTAGTTTCGGTTAGGTCTTGCACTTGCCGTTTCTGATGAGCAACAAAAAGCAAATGCAGAGTTGCATTAAAAGTGATTCTTGCTTCAATGTTGTACATAAAGTGAACCCTTTCAGCCTGTGGAGACTTACTCAGCTCAAGAGCTTTCTCCGGTGCACTCCGGGCGCATAATTGTGCAGAGTGCGCCGAAGAACGTTGTTGGCTGGCCACCTATGCTATTCTTGAAGAAACAAAAAGACGACATTTAGGACAATGGATCACACTGGGCAGGCACGTTCCAATTCAGCAGCTTTGGTGTTGTGATGCCGTTGAATTCATTGTTTTTTAAAGTTACGGAAAGTACCCCTTAAAACCCCCATCTCCGCAAGAATATTTCTTAAGTCAATGCAGGGATTTCTATAACCTCATTGTTACTAAAGTTCGCAAAGCTAACATGACATTTCAGAATAATTTTCTTGTTGCGCCACTTCCAGCGGAAAAGCCAATAGAGCTTTAACATGCTGGGCAGGTAATTTTTGATGTGGAAACGTTGCATGTAGGTACATCAATGGTAGATCCCCTAACTTACACCTAGCTATTTTCTTTGAGATGACGACGCTCGGAGATTATATTTGAGTTGTGCTTATCAAATTGCTCATTCATGGTATTTTGTTGTGCCCTTCATGCTGCAGTCGTCCACGTTCAACAAATAGAATCAAAAAGCGTTCGTTTTCCACTATTCCTTATTTCTAACGATTTCAATCCTTGAAGGTCCGTGTGGGCTTCAATTACCAAATTCACCTTGGGCAAACCGCCCACGATGTGCCGAGGAAAGCTATTGGCTATTGGCATGTTCTCAAGGCAAATCTTCCCTGAAATTTTCAATGAAACTATCTTAAGAAGGGACTTTTCGTAAAAGGGATGAAGCAGACGACCTTTGAAATTAAAGATGGCTGCAGACTGGTTTGACCGCAATAGCGTCAAGTAGCATAGTATGACGCAAAATTTTTATTGTTTGTATTTCTGTTTTATACATACTTAATAATATATTTGTTATAAATCACTTTTAAGTCCGCAAATTTATGTCCGAAACCAGCACTCTGTGCCTTTTAGTATAAAATTTAGGTTGCATGATCCAGGTTCGACAATTTTAGAGCTCTTGCTTAAAATTATAGATTGCGTTTCTGGGTTCAGTTTTGTATTAACTTTTGCTTAAGTTGTTTTATTTTTGTAATTAGTAGATTATCTCCATTTTTGGCAAGCATCGATCTACATGAGCAAACTTCGTGTCTCTATGTGAAACGGATACTAACAACAGGCATAAAATTATAATGGGTCATAATTTAGATTATGGAAGATTTTATTATTTGCACAGAAGGGTGATGGCATAATGTGGTCATGGTATCACGCCACGTTCAAGTGAAAAAAAAAGAAAAGAAAAATGTACCTCATTCAAATTAAAAGATCAAGGAAAATAATGTCCGGCTTTGAAACTAATCATTTATAGCTGGGACACCAAGCCAATTACGACATTGTGTCCTTCATAGTTGGCAAGATTTGTCTTTGAATTATGTGGGGAATGATAGCAATTGCCATAGATGAGTGGTGACGTCAACTTTATTCAAAGCTGCAGTGGTAGTCATTGATAGGAGGATTGATTTATCGTACTGTGACTTCTTAACTTTTTTTGGCAGGGAGAGTCGAACGCGAATGCGATGTTATCTTCCACTTTTTTTTTGGAAGTGCCCTTACTCTTAAATCTTAAACACTAAGAAATGTAAGGAGTTATAGCAACCAGTCTGATTAATTTAAGCGTGTTTACTTGCACTCTTGTTCAACCAATGAGTCATCATGTGTCTGACAGATAGGTCCTTTTTGTGGTAAATGTAGCTCTTTTATTGCCACTGTGAAGGCGGGAATTGGTCAATGTTAGCTTTAGTTAGAATTAGCGTCCACAAAGAAAAGAAGTTCCGGTTTACACGATGTCCCCGAAAAATTTGATATTGATACTAGAAAATTCCCACAAGAATGATCAAATATTTAACTTTGATCAAATGTGAGTGATAGGTTATGAAAGTGATTGACTTGATGCGCATAGAAATGAGTTGGGGGTTCCAGGTTATTTGACGAACTATAGCCTGTTCATGTAGCTCATCATCCTGAAGTCCCGAGAATTCAGGAGCTTGCTTTACGTGTACTTACCTTTTCATTAATTGATTCAAATATTATGCAAACAAAACCATTTGCACATCTCTATCATTTAATAGAATTTTCAAGTGGCATAATGTGAGGCTGATCCTTCACGGACGACTCCATACTATTTGACACATTCTTACAATTTACCTCTCAAATATGGGCGCTTCATCTTATTTTTTCCGAAATAATTTTGCATTAGAGTGTAGAATCGAACTTATACTGTGCTTTAGCACTCTTTGGGGCTGCATTGGGCGTGTCTGTGGAGTCAATTTTAGGATCAAATCTCAAGAAAACTTGTCGTTTCAAATGTTGTTTGCTCTTTCTTTTTTCTGGAAGTATTGCACTTTCATAGAATATTTTCATTGCAGTTAGGAATAGCAAACAAGATAGATTTAATTGTGTCATGATCACCATTAAGAGAACATAATCATGCGGGTTACCAAAAACAAAAACAAAACAAAAAAATACAAACGAAGAAGCAAGGGGTCGAATGAGTAAATCATATAAAGATCGATAGGGCCTAAAAGTGAATGCCTATAGCAAATGTCCTTGATGATTGGGGCTGATTTCTGCAGTATAAACATCATAGATTGCCAGTTCCAAAAACAGTGTAAAACAACAGTGAGGTACATGGAATTTTGTTCAATAATTGGTTCAAAGTTGCATAGGAAGGACTCCAATGCGTTAAAAACCTAGGTTAATAGTTGTCTCATGGTCGTTTTAGTCATATGCAGTGGGAAAGACGCAGGTCCGTACTTTCAATGCACAAGGTCGTTTTGTGTCGAAGAGTTTGCAATTTGGGCAGCATTAAGTGCTTGACTGACCAGGTATCACTTCCAAATGTATGTACCCAGATACAAACTTTCACCTGAGAAGGCTTTCTTCCGGAAAATTGACCGTGCGTCTCCTTGTAAAGCAATACGAGGCTTTGTGTAGTTAGCGGTACTTGACTTCCGAAAAGAAAAACAGCACATTGCATATGAAGACCTGATCACAAGAACATAGGCATGTTGAAGCGTTCTACAGGTATTCATTTTGCCCTCTGACGATTGATTCGGCTTGAAAAACATCCAGATACATACTAAGTGAAGGGGAAAAGTGTTTGACAAAAGCTTTCATAAAGTGTCAATTGGATTTCTGTGTGACTTCAGAATTCATACGCGGCTAATGTGTTAAGTCTGCTGTGACTGTTTTAGAAGAAATAGAGAAAAGTTATTATAGCCAGATTGTCGTGAGGCGACACCAAATCTATAAAAACGAGGCTTTGATGTTGTTACAGTTTCACTGCCAGAAGAGATATATGGTAATCGAGATCACTTGAGGTAAAATCTGGAGCGAATACAATCGCTGTGCCTCATTGACAGGAGATAGGAACATGATTTTCGCCAAGTATTACCACGGAACTGACAAAATGTTCTACCCAGAAACATTATGAAACAGTTCCTGTGTTGATGAGAAGCGTCGAGGGTAAGGTGAGACAGAACGGATTGGCTGTTTTGCGCACAAACACGCCGGTGTGAAATGTGAGAGTAGGAGAAGCGGCACAAATTGGTAAAGCTAACGGATGTTGCGAATGAGGTACTCAGTATTATGTCCCCCTGTTGGTGGCTGTAAAATTTAGTGCGGGACATATATGGGCTGGGGTAGAAAGATGATATCTGAAATGCACCGTTATCACACCTGTTGGTATCCAGGTGGAAAAGTGAAAGCTATCACATCATATAGCTTATGCATTACTTAGTCTGATTGGGACGCTCAGAGCGATTGTGTTGTTGGCGTGTTGTCATGCGCCTGGTGGTGTATAGGTTACATTGCGTGTGCACATAAATACCAGGGAGATAATATCACGCCTAAAAGAGCAGCACCTGTCTATTTGAAGTCTTTCAAATTCAAGTTTGATGTGTGTATTTAATTGTTTGCGCTCATGTGCTATCATTGCCACATGAGTCCACATGTCCCTTGTGTTTCCCAGATTGCATGAGGATACATGTCGTTCCATTGTTGCGCAACGAGTTTCTTGTGCTGACGTCACGTCGCTGTCACAGAAGTTATCTCCTTCAATGACAACGCGTAGATCTTATTGCCCATTACATGCCTTACCTTGTGTGTGGTAATTAACACTGGTGGCTAAACAGATTCGCTCCAACGCTTCATCGATTGACAAAGCAAGCCGGTCTTCTCTATCTGCTGTAACTGTGAACAGATTCAGATGGAAAACCCAGTCAATGTTGCCTGCGTGGACAGACTCATTGACGATGTAAGGTGTTCAGGGTGCTGCAGGGCAGAAGCGCTACGCAAGCGACAATTGATGTAACTCTTCAGCAGTTTTGTATCACCAATTGTCTGACGTGTGCGCATCAACCACCAATTATCATCACCCACTTGAAACTCAAATTCAATACATCTAAATCTTTAATGACAAATGCAGATCATACATTTCATAGCATCAAGTAAAGTCTTCATTGAAGTACATTCATATACACATCAACGGCATGAAAAACATGCTCTTAAGCGCAAACGTTTAGTTTACATCCAAAAGCAACATCATTGTGTATCAAATAAATCAATTCAAATGGTTATGTTGCTTAACTAAAACGTCGACATGGATAAAAAATCGTCTAATATCCATTAAAAGAATAAAAAACACGGCCAAGTTAATTGAAAGAAATGTAAAAAATATCAGTACGTAATATTTTACGTGAAAGTATAATTCATGATGAGGTCTACACAGTTGAAGGTACTAGTAGGGGCATCTCTAGCAATGATGTTATGTTATCTTTTAAGACATCTTTGTATTGTGTGGAGCCTTTGTTTAAAGGGAACAATTGCATACTCCAGTTGTGTCACGTAATCACTTGTACTGTTTTATGAATTTTATTACAAGATGAAATTCTACTTGATCTTTCCGTCTGTTATATGAAATAGTAAGTAATGATGTGTATATCCATATGTAAAGCTGTAAAAATATTATATTAATTTTCTTTTATTTCTCTTTAATACACATCACCCGTCCTGTACGGGCTAGAGTTCCATATTTCAACCACTTACCATCATAACTTGCTATCATTACACCGGCAATTTCTGAGAATTTCATTATGTCTGTGTGCCAACACAGACATATTGTTTTTCTAGGAATTCTTGTTTTCTTCTTTCTTTCTTCTTTCTTTCTTCTTTCTTTCTTCTTTCTGTCTTTCTTTCTTTACAGGCCAATTTACATGCAAATTTTTCCGACATTTCATTTGAAAAGAATGATACGTAAAAACTCCAAACTTGGCATAATTATACTTCTATTGATGAAGTCTGACCTTTTTATAATGAGAGGTCATGCTTTTCAAAATTATGCAAATGAGGGCTAATTAAAGTTTTAAATCTTTAATAACCTATATACTATAGTAGATGTAGTTCCGAGGGTATTGGATTTCGATCATATCAATGCAAAGGTCATGTCAAGTTCAAAGGTCAGTTTAAGGTCAAAATGTCATTTTAAAGCAAAAATGCCATTTTAAAGGTCAAGGACCACTTCAGGTAGAGGTCATCCCAAGGTCAAAGGTCATTTCAAGGTCAAAGGCCACTTTCGATGGTGGCTTTCTTCTAGCCATAACTTGGTCATTTTTTATCCAATTTTGATCATGTTGGGCTCAAATTGTAACTGTTGTAACACTGCACATTTTTAAAGTCTCGCCTGTTTATAATGAGAGGTCATACTTTTCAAAATTATGCAAATGAAGGCTAATTAAAGTTTCAAATCTTCAATATCTTATATACTATAGTAGGTATAGTCCCAAGTGTATAGGAGTTCGATCATAGCAAGGCAAAGGTCATCTCAAATGTCAAGGTCATGTCAAGAACAAAGGTCAGTTTTTAGGTCAAAATGTCATTTCAAAGCCAAAATGTCATTTTAAAGGTCAAGGACCACTTCAGGTAGACGTCATCTCAAGGTCAAAGGCCACTTTCAATGGTGGCTTTCTTCTAGCCATAACTTGGTCAATTTTTATCTAATTTTGATCATGTTGGGCTCAAATTGTAGTTATTGCAACACTACACATTTAGAAAAGTACGTGTGACCCAAAAGGTCAAAGGTCAATGTCATCTGGACCTTTGAAAGTTTCACTCAGCCATAACTCGGCCAATTTCCATCCAATTCTAATCATGTTGGACTTAAATTGTGGGTATTGTAACACTGTTTTTTTTTTCTTTTGTTTGTTTGTTTGTTTGTTTGGTTTTTTTTTTTTTTTTTTGGAAGGGGGGGGTATTTTAGAATAAAATGTTGCAATACAAATGGCGTTCTAATGTAACATTTTATACCCGCAGGTACACAGCGGAGAGCGGCCATATAAATGCGTTTACTGCAGTAAAGCTTTCACTGCCTCCAGTATTCTGCGTACACATATAAGACAGCACTCCGGAGAAAAACCATTCAAGGTGAGCACTTTTGATTTTTTTTTTTTTTTTTTTTTTTTTTTTTTTTTTTTTTTTTCTGCAATTGCTGTTTCTTTGCATTGTTTGTTCTATATAACATTTATGTCCCCTTAACTTGCTAAATATTTATTGCGGATAGTAACTTTCTCGAAGAGAAGACTTGTCCCCGGGTTTTATTGCCCAAACCGATCCATTTCTTCACATGTTACAAAGAGTCGGTGAGAGAACGCAGGTATCTAGGGGATTGTATCAGGTTCTTTACGCAGATGATTAAACAGATGAGAAAATACATCATTCAGTTGTATTCAGACTTTCCCTAGAGCTGGTCGATTGAGTATACAGACCGGCCGAGCGGCCTCGGGCAATCAACAGGGGTAAGGCTGGGCTTGCTAGCAATTTGTTATTGACCCAACCTAAGGAAAATGTCATGTCAGCGCAGGGCACCAAACGAAGTGCCAGTGGCGCAGTGGATAAAATTGATAATTAAATATTGTTACTTTGTATCGCAAATGCTATCATTTGCGTCTCTTGAAGCGATATGTTTAAAGCCAAAACATTTGGGCAAGTGAGGTCCAGGATTTGGTAATGACATCCACAGTCCTTCGATTTACCAATAGGGTACATTTCAATATTACTATTATCATCATCATCATCATCATCATCATCATCATCATCATCATCATCATCATCATCATCATCATCATCATCATTATTATGGAGTTTCACAACCTTCTGTATCACCATTGCTAACATCGACCTGTTTTCTCACAGAGCCATCTTTGTTAATTTGTTGATATTACAAAAGTCTGAGGAGTATTTACCTGCAAGCTCTTCTTTTTTTAATTGCAAACTGCATAGCCTCCATGACAAGAAATTCTCGGTCATATGTTTTGGTTTGTCTGAATTTAATCTAACCTTTATTTTGTTGTTGCTTAATATATTTAAACTTTTTTTCTACTTACGCGTAAGCAATTAATCGGTGTGAGCGCGCACACATATATAGGTTATATTTTGGATAAAACAGCCCAGTAATTTGCTCGACATCTACGGTGTCAATTATTATCCCGATATTTTTTTCACTGTAGAGTCGTTCAGTTCACACTCCAAGACGTAACTGTGTACGTGAATCGTCAAACTTTCACTTTGTCAAAGGTTTATGCTGTCATCCTTTTCCATCAGAATCCTGGCAACATGTATGAACCCTTTCAATCCCAATAGTTGCAGACCGTGACATTCCCTGAAATTAGCTAAAAATTTGTCCAATTTACAGTATGTGTCCCTTATCAAAATTAAGTATTTACTGCTATGTTCTTTGTTAATTATTTTGTGTCCCTGATGATCTTGACAATATGTCCATGAAATGAAACTTCAAATGTTGGCACCCCTGCTATACTGACATGAGACAAGGCATGCTGCTTCTTAACATAAAGGGTTTTTTTTGAAGAATTTGAATCTGGAATTTGACCACCATAATAATTCACGTGAGCATCACTTTGTCTCGTAATAAGCGGTCAAAGGATAAGACGTACCTATGTCTCTATGCATGGTGGTGTCCAGACCAACGCTTACTTACGAGTAACACCATACACCGAACTTGGAAGCGTAAGAGCGGATCTAACAAGTTCATGTGCAAATTGAAACCACACGACCAAACTGACTCAACAGTGTACCGATTTCTGTATTAAACGACTGTTTATCATCAACTATACATAAGTTTGTGGACACGAAATGATGTTAATTTATGTTTGCGTGTAAACACAGGCATTGTTTTCCCCATAAATCATTCCTTCATGCTCTCTTTCTTTATTTCCTGCCATTTTTTTTTCACTTTATTTTAGTTTCGGTTTCAACTCAGACATTGCAGGACCCTGAAACTTAAATTCTGTTGGGGCCACTCATCTATTGGACACCTTATATTAGTTGGAGAATTTAAATTTGTGCTCATTAGAGTCACTACGAAATTTTAAGCTGAGTCTCGTGAACAAATACAATTGATACTGGTGCCACTGTAACTTTAATTTATATGTTTGCTATAGGTGCATCCAATTAAATTAAAATGAAAGTTGTAAATTATTAATTTTTGCCTATTTGGCTCTCGTGGAAACCATAAATATTAATCATCTCAGAAAGTTTTGTAGATAGAAGTGTCAATCTATCTTCAATTCATCGGTTTGTCGTACAGGCGCATTCGAGGAACTGAAAATAAATTGATTCTAATCAAGTATACTGCTAAACCCTACATGTTGAATATCTTTGAAGGTAGTCTAAATACAGGTATCAATCCAACATCAATTCGTTGGTTTGTGATATAAGTGCATGCAATGAAATAAAAATGGAAGTTGTAGAACTTTAATTTATAAGGCGTACTTGCTAGATAGGAATGCTTGACTTTTCAAAACTGTTATAAATGAACAAACGTCCATTCAAATTTCGATAAAGTCTTTAATGCCAAATTTTGGACTGAATCAACAAATTTTCAATGCGCCCAATGCGCGCCTAGAAAAGCTGTTGACCCGGGATATTTTCTCTGGATCTAGAGGCATGCTGGCACTTGAATGAAAGGTCTTTTTACGAGGAATGCGAATCTGAGATCCTAATGATAATTCAAACTAGTTTGACTTTAGTAGATCGACTTTAGACGTGATTGGCACTGAAAGAGTTAAAATAATTGTCTTTAATGTACATTTGATTATCATTGAACAAACATTTCACATTTTTAATTTTGCCAATTTTCTTGGCACACAGACATATTTGCTGTCCAGCACATCTTGTTTTTCATGTCTTTGTGTCGTCTGTATCTGCACAAACTGCATATAAACTGATACACTCTAGCTCGTAATTTACGACCAAGACCTCAGTAAATCTAAACAATACAGGGGGAGGGTATCCTCCAGGGATGTTTCTTCATTAAGCACACCACAATTTACCCCCTTGCCTGCTTCACGGGCACCTGCTGTTGTTACGGTACTTTGCAGGGTCTATGCATCATAATTCAAAAAAGGACGGAAAGAAAAAAAGAAATCAATAGTCAAACTGCTATTAAGGCAGCCAAGATTGTCCCCTAGTGCTTAAGTTCCTAAAAGTTAGCATTAATGTGGATTTTAAATTTCTCATCTAGCCCCAGAGTAATTAACGCAAGCTTGAAATTTTTCCCTTACTGTGTGTGCGTATAAATTTAGCAGAAAACTTTTTCAGCTGGTCACTTAATAATAATAATAATAATGATGATGATGATGATGATGATGATGATGATGATGATGATAATAATAATAATAATAATCTTTGCATATGTTATGTACGTACGATTTTGGGTGTAACACCCAGAATTGGCTCTGAGCATTCGTATCATGTACTGTTAGATAAAAGATCAGAGCCAAATGTGCATAAAAGTTAAAATATGTGGCACTTTTTTAAGACCAGTTCGGATATAAAGGTTGCCCGTTTTGTTTTGTTTTGTTGGTTTTTTTTCTTTCTTATTTTTTTTTTTTTTTTTTTTTTTTTTTACTTTTTTTTTTTTTTTGGTGTGTGTGTGTGTGTGTGTGTGTGTGTGTGTGTGTGTGTGTGTGTGTGCGAATTTTCAAACACTCTATTGATCAAAATATGCGTATGTACTGAAAGTCAACATTTGTGAAGTGTGTCAGTTTGCGAAAAATAAACTGCCACCTTTATTGCAGTCGTATCATCATTTTCGAAATCAAATATTGCATTTAATTTGGAAAAGCACGCCTGCTACACTGGTAGAACTGTGTGATACTTGGCGACCGTTCCCTCTGGTCCCGCAGCTGTTACAGTGTGTAACAATGTACAATATAAAAGGAATGGAAAAGGCAGACGGAAGCAAGTGTGATCTTTGTAAATATTCCCTTCTCAAGCTGTACGCGACATTTGCTACCCGGACAAGTAGCGTTATGTAATGAAATCCCACTTCAACAAAATCTACCGGCGCATTACGCCCGTAGACAAATAAGCCATTGTATACCGGTGTCCTATCGGCTTTCCTCCAGGTAAACCTGTGCCATTGTATTTAGTATGGATTATGGCCCGAGAAGCGTTGCTCGCGTGTGCTGCACCAGTGAAGTTTGCACCGAGGTCTTCACATGTCATCAGGGCATTACAACAGAATCTTAGATCATGCTGTATTTATTTCCTAGTATGTTCGAGTTGATGATTACCGCCTGTTGAGTTAAGTCCCTACGCAGTTGTTTGTGGTCTGAAGCAGGCATATGCTATACCCCACTAAACAGCAGTTCCGTTTTTATTTTTCGGACCAGCTGGTGTGGACAGCTATATGTTGTACCCCCACGAAATCGCAATTCCGTTCGTTTGACCGACCAGCTGGTGTAGGGTTTCATGAGTTTACATATGTTTGTTCTCATGTGAGAGCCAGTTCACCACAATGTAGATTTCTATTGACCTTTCCAGGCCATATTAAAATGACCAAATCATGATCGGTATCAAACGAAAACAAACAAAAAAAAACCAAACAAACATAATCGATAATTCGACTGCAGTCGCCTCCTGCTGTGAAAGTGATAATGCGTTCTTCCTCCACGAAAACTGCACTCTTTTCCAAAGATGTAAAGACATCGGATTCGTTACACATATTTTTGATTTTCAATCGGGTGATCACAATTTCCTGGGTTGTTGGTCAAAAATGCAACATGATTTTTTGGGGGGAGGGGAGGTGTTTTGTTTTTGTTTTTTTGTTTTGTTTTATCTTGTCTGTGTACAATCATGGAACCTAAACAAAGACCATATTTGTTGATGAATCATCCCTGTATATTGTTTTGCCCTGTCAGAAATAACGAGACATGGACGCCTGCTGGGTTTGTAACTGGATAACAGAAGGCAGCCTGTCCCTTGGTTACATGCACTAAACTGTCACCACTGTGCAGCCGCGTAAACCCTTTTCAAACTCACTGAACCCGTATCAGCACTTATTTTTGTAACGTATGGATTTGAATATTTAGAACACATATCGAATCCTGGCCCTATGCTTTGGCCCGTGCGACTTCTATGCAGGATTAGGGACCTGCCAATAGGTTTGGCATATGGCGAATCTGAAATCAAAGGCATAACGATCTGTGCTCTGTTTATGTAGGCAAATATCCGCAGCAATTTACCTGGTTAATCACTTCAAAGAACCATACCGATATGATACATTTGGGCGCTTTCTTATTTTAAGAAGCTGTAGTTGCATGAATTCAGATGGTAACAATACAGAACGTGCCCAGGAGAATGGAAAGTGAAAGTAAATACAAGGACAGTCGAATCTCTAATTGTCTCAGGTTCAATTCCTACTGTTTAACTTTACTTTTGATATCAATATTGTGGGACAAAAGAATGAGTCTAAATCAAATATAGCCACATCCATAACCCGGTGTGCTACTGGGAGCGCCTTAGATATTATGGCCTGCAATGATGAAAGGAAAGAGAAACTGCTGCAAGGGAAGTGGGCCCGTTCTCTGGTAGTCCTCATCTCCACACTGTTTATTCAATTGACTGTATCGATACAGCGTTCCCTCGCGTAGTCATTTACCTACGCTGTTTTAGGTACAAGATAACGACATAGTATGAATATACGACGTTGTGAGGATAAGGTATTTATATTAAAATAGGCAGTTGGTCTGTGCGTTTGCAGACCCACGTTGCTTCAATAAAACATTATCTTGACGGCTTTGAACTGTGCCGATGTTTTGACGTCTGCGATCAAATGTTTCACAAGGGTCCGCATGTTTCTTGAATGCACAAGATTTCCTCCACAAAATGTATTTTCTCTTTGATTTTTTTCTCCGAATGAGAATCTTCGATGTCACGTAATACGCACACAACCAGTTAAATGGACTCGGTCGCTCTTTGGTGGGAAAGGTTTTCTTGATCGATAGCACCTTTAGAAATACGGATGAAGGGAGCGCCAGAAGTAAATACAATGACGACACGCGGTCGAGTGTGTCGAGCACGGAGCGAAACGTGCGCCGTTGAGAAGCCAGTGCACCCTGGGAAGAATAACACGAAAATATTCAAATGGGTGCTTTACTGAAACGTACAGAATCAATTTACTTCAGGCTCACCCAGGTCGTTCTTGGGTACACTCAACTTTGCCCCTGTAGAAACAGATATGGCGAATACGCAGAATATGTAAACATAGAGTCGCGTATAAATGTCACGTGATATCTAATATCAAATCGTGACCTTTGAATACAAATTCCATGATGTAACACAGTGCATAATTCCTAATGTCATATGATTGAAACAGCGTGGATGCCGTATGTGATGTTACTAGTGTGATAAAAAGACTAGCCATGTGAGAATACTATTTATCTGGACGAAAAGCGGTGACTCCCAGGGCGAAGTACAAGTAGTCATGCGCCACAGGAACGAGGCCACTCAGGTAAACAGTATTCTGGATGCGGTTGACCTTTTTTTTTATTTTTACCCTTTAATTAGGGCAGAATGACAAAAAATATCCAAAACACATTTTCATTGCTTATATCAAACGTCCACCAAAATAAATAAAGTAGTTCTAGCTTCCTGGTGGAGGATACGGACAACTTGCCCCCCCCCCCCCCCCATTCTGCAGCCTTTCTGGGTACTATTGCTACAATTAATGAATAAAGTGCTACGTGTGCTGGCATAATATACATGTTTAGAGTAGGTTAGAGTTTTTGTTGGCCCCTATCATTATCAGCCAGTTACACATTAAAATCTCCACAGAAGAAACGTCGCAAAGTTCATATAGATCCATAGGATAATCTTCCAATTATTAATTTTCACAACTTCAACATGTGTGTTGACACTGCCGGCGACTAAAAAATCTTTGTGTCGTTAAGTCTATTTTGTCTGTCAGAAATAGACGAGACAAGAACAAAGGTCCTGGCCACAGGGAGGGGCCCTGTGAAGGTTTTAGGATTATTGGATCATTGGGCCTTTTTTAAGGAATTGCGGGATTATTTGCTCCAAAAATTAAGGATTATTTCATCGAAACCAAATATTTTTGGATAATTGAAAAGTCAAATATTTAGGAGTAGGGGTGCTACTTTTGCAATTAAGGGGTTGTTTTGGTAAAATATATGGATTATTGGATTATTGCCCCCCCCCCCCGCACATGGCCCATAGGATTCTCACGTGAAATAGTATCTGCGAACATCATTAAAGCACTATGATCAAGAATGGCTGGGTGAGGGTTCGAATTCCGATGGTTACATATTTTTTTATGTTTTCGGTAATCGTGATGACTTTCTAATATTCTAGCTTGTTGAGTATCCTCTCTCTGTTGTTTTAACTGTTGACGCATATATCCACACGCGTTTGACCAATTGATTCCGAAATCAGATCAAGTTTCCAGCCGATTTTTGTTTGTCTTTTACATGGGGGCGCTTGAGTTTTGTAATTTCTATTCTCATGCGCCATTATTTGATTTTGCCTTCCTCGGGAGACACAGTAAGATGCCACACGGATTTACATTGAGACCAGATACCTAGTATATTCAGCACATACAACATTCACGAAGAGCAAACCTAGTCAAAAAAGTAATACGGATGAACAGCTTGCCGCCATCAGAACTTTTCTCCACATCCCTTCTTTCAACTTTTATGAAGGAAACCCATTGTGCAGCAGGCAGTACCTTGGCACACAGAAAAATGGCGATGGGAAGAAAACTTATATGCTAACTTGTCAGTAAACATGATAAGCACCCGCCTTTAATGTTCCCCGTCACTTGCTTGTTGCAGGTTAGTCGGGTGCTATCTGTTCTGTTGTGTCGCCAAATCATTGGCTACACTTGTTGTCTTTCACAAAGAGTGCATCCATAAGAGAGTCTATCGATTGGGCAGTTCCTTCCTCAACATGCCAGTTGGACCACTAATGGCTGCTAATGTACTTCTCAGTTTCTTGAAAGACCAAAAAGTTCCATGTTCCTTTTTCTGACAGCCAGCCTGCGATAAAGATGGTCGGGTTTCACTTCCGGTCGCCGGCGAGACAAACAAAGATGCATGACTTGGTGGCTGCATTCAGCTCCATGCATTATGATTGTCCTCAAAAAGCCCCACCGATGTTATTGCAGTGTCCACATTTGTCCATACAAAAGAAATGGCCGGCATCTCTAACTTTTGAACATTTTGATGCTCTTTAGACATCCCCACATAGGCCAGATCAAATGTACCCGATGAGAGGAGCAGGATAACTCGCTCTTTATTTGGCTTTCATGGTTATACTTCCTCAGACAATTTTCACAAGTATGAATAAAGCTTTACTGTGTCGATAATTATGAGCTTCGTATTAGCTTTCTATCTTCTCGCCAAATACGATCATGCGGTTGAAGAAAGTTCTCATGTAGCCTACGTATTTTGGTCGATATCTTTCTCGATACGTAAAAATGTTCAAATGTATGTGAAATATATTATAATGGCAAATTGCTAGAGGCTCTGATGATCGAATGACAAGTTTAGAAAAGTCCTGAAATTGTTGCTGAATGTTATCAGTTGTCTAACATGTGAAACAGAGGTGCAGAAATTAAAGCAGTAACTGGGGCACGAGATCACGCGAGACGAAAGTGTAATGGCTGTCCTGGCAGAGGTCAGATTTGCGTGCCTTGGTTTCAGACGTTGAGTGAAGATTAGATCCTGCTATTGGCCAATATCTGGAAACAAATAAACCACACAGTGAAAAGAAAAATAGACCAACTTGTCTTTGCAGAAAAATTGACAATTCAAAATTAGGCCAAGTTATGAGATCTGACATGGAAGTTAAACCTAAGGCCATTTGAAAGGTAAAATTTTCCTTGCATTAGCTCTTGATATGGTCCTTAAGTATTCAACTTTTTGTGCCTACGTGGGCCGTCAGTAATTAATTCTGTATAACGCAGAAAAGCTGTAGAATCAGACTGGAGGAGAGAGGTGTTTATTTTTGCTCTGGTAGGAAATGACATAATATATTCCTGTATATTAAGTCATTTTGCACATTTGGAAAATTGATTGTTGGTCTTTAGTTTGTGTGTAAAGTAAGTCCGTAAAACATGTTTTTTCTGTCGTTTTCTATCATATGAAAATTTCAGCTAAAATTACTGGATAAAATAGTTACCGCGTCAAAAGTACCATTCAACCTAATAGCCTCGTTCTTGGCACTTCAACTCATGCGCCTCAGGAACTTGGGCCGGTCAGCTTCATAGCACTTTCGACTTGAGACGTCTTTGTATTTATATCCGGAAAGCACAGTTAGATATAGGCCGTATGGAACCCTTGTGTTGAACCTGCATGCATTCGAATTCTGATTCTTTACCCATATTTTGATAAAGAAACCCTTAAGATGGCACTATTTGGATCACATTGCTCTGACCCAGGAATTGAAATCCGTTCTAGATGCGATAAGCTACATGGGAACACTGAAGTCATATTAATTGAATTGGGACTCTAGTAAAATATGCACGTCAGCCCATGTTTTCATACATCCTAAACCACTCCTGAAACACGTGTTTAGGTTTACAATCATTTTTACAAAAATTAATCTGACAAAATGGCACGATTTTAATATTCACAAAACCTTCATTTAGGCCTATGTGAAAGCTAGGCCGACTATTTTTGATGTTACTAAGCGTCAAATGAAACACTGGTGTAGTGTATATGCTTGATGGAAGGAAGAATAATGTGCATGTTGCATCATGACCATATGAACGTGATTGCATTCTGTGTCACGAAGTTTTTCTTCGAAAAAAATTGCCGAATAAAGTAATGAAACTAGCCAAGTAGAGAGTACTTTTCACGTGGCTCGACTCGCTACTGTGCGGAATGACTCCTCACGCATCCCACTGGGAATCATCCGCCATAGAAAAGAGGTCAGTGAAAAGTATTTTCAGCACGTTTTTTTTAAATAAATTTTTAATCTTATTTGAATATCACAGTATACCTCACGTCACAGGTGACATTTGGTTTCATTTGATTTACACGTAAAATACAGAAAAAACATGAAAAATATGTACATTGTATCGAGGAGGTATGTACATCTGTCACGATGGCTCCGCGGATTGTCTCATATGGTGGAATAATTCAGGAGTTTTGACACTATATTTTTAGTGCAAGCATTGTGGGAAGGCGTTTGCGTCGCACGCAGCACACGATAGTCACGTGAGGCGGACACATACCAAGGAGAAGCCATGTGTGTGTAACGTCTGTGGAAAAGCCTTTGCCCAGTCATATGAGCTCAAGTTCCACATGAACATGCACACGGGTGAGTAAGTATCTTTCTTTGTTCCAGATGGATAAATGAACGGATAAGTGCATAAGCGAGAAGTGTGGGTTATGAAGCTCGATGTTTTATTCGAGAACAGTTCCAACTGAAAAGTCAGCATGGCGGGATACAATTCCTCCTGAAATGTGTCTTTGCACAGTCGAATGGGGCGGGATAGGTATTGTCAACGTTGTTTATTTATGGTGTAGATGGAGTAATGTATTTTATGCTATATGTAGGGAAAATCATCTGTACTAGTTTGTATCCCTACTGGGTGAACTAATGCAGCCGACTCATGACATGCTATAGATTTGTGCCTTTTTGGATGGATCGATGAATAGATGGATGGATATACGGATCCATTTTCCAACAAAAAAAAATTGAACGATTGATCTCAAACTTAAAAGAGATTATTCTAGTGTGAACCTCTGTGTTTTGGACAATCCATGATGTGGCAATTTGTTTTTCTTTGTTGGAGAGTAAACATTTCAATATATATGTGTTTTTTATTTTGAAGCCACTAACTGAACTATGCTAAAGTTTCGTGATGATGTACTCTATAGGGTTTGCTTCCATCAAATGAATGCAAGAGATAGAGCTGTCATTATTTTCCTATCGTTATCGAATGTTTTATTGGCTTATTCATCAGTGAATGTATGCACATGGGAACAGAAATCTTAATGCACATATGAACGGTTTCTTAAAAATTACCGATCAGATTATTTTAAATCAATAAAAATGCACTAGGGGTAAAATTCTGGTAAATTTATGCATGTGGTGAAGTTGTGAGCACATGTCGATTATGACATTAGTGCAGACTTGCCCCCAGTGAAATTCTCTTCAGGAATGGGAATTTGGTGCAATTGGTATATGCGTTTCCTGTTGTCGGCCAGGTGATTGGTGCCGAAGGTTGCTGGTTCGAGACCCGGCCGTTCTGTGGTCATAAAGCATGAATTTTCGGACGGGTGTAACTTACATATGCATAGTCCCTGATCGGGGACAACTCCGAGCATAGTATTTGTACTGGATTAAATACAATGAACTAGGCCGCGTTGATTAGGGCATTCATGCATACATACCCCCATTGAATCATTGTTTGAGGAATGGGAATTTGGTGCAATTGGTATGTGCGTTGCCCATTGTGGGCTGCGTGATTGGTGCCGAAGGTTGCTGGTTCGAAACCCGGCCGTTGTGTGGTCACCAAATGTATAACTTTCCTATTCGATAAAATGTTTTGGGAAGAATCTTACAAAATTCGCCGCAAAACCAGTGGTCAAAGCTTTGAAATCACGCGGAGATACATCTGGGTACACTTAAGCATGAAACCGCTCATCAGTTATAGCTTTTATTACTTTAAGGTGTCTGTCTGTCGATTTGCTTCTTTTTTAAAATTTTTATTTGTCCAAAGCAAATGGGTTGAGTCCCTTCAAACTTGGTGGAAATATATCCTAATTTGGTTACGGCTAAATACTAGCATTTGGTATCGTGCTGCTATCTTCGTATCATTCTGATCTATACCTCTTGTTCCGTTTTTTAGCTCGGCTGACTAGTCAGTCAGCTGAGCTTATCTTGTGGTCTTCCGTCCACCGTCAACAATTTTACGTATCCGATTTCTTTTCAAAAACCATCATCCATATCCACTTCAAACGTTGTTGGGATGTGCCTTGGGTAAGTCTGCGCCAAGTTTGTGCAAATCGTTACGGTCCAGTGATTTTTTATGATTTTTTTTATTTTTATTGTTGTTCATTTTTGGTGCAAATCTTTAAAAAAATTCTCTCAATAATCGCTTGGCTAATTGCTTCGAAACTGAATAGGAACACTTCTATGGACACCTAGACCTTGATTTGTTCAACAAGTGGCGCTGCAGTTTTTTTCTAGTTTATGCATTTTTGCGTGTTTAAGCTTTTTTCGACTTCTTGTCCAAAACTGTCGCTAAGATTATACTGAAACTTGGTGCAAATGTTCCTAGTGAAAGGCTAAAACAAAGTTTTTCACCAGGTTGCTTTGCTGTGGATCCCTTATTTCTATCAATTTTTTCGATTGGGGTTAATGCAGACATTCCTATTGATCAGTGTGTAAGTGAATGGGGATCACTGTGGTAATTCACATTTTCGACTTCTCCAAAAGCGTCGGACAGATACACTTCAAACTTGGTGAGGATGTACCTTGGGTCGGTCTCTACTAAATTTGTTCAAATAGTCATGGTCCTTTGAATTGTGGATTTTTTAAAAGAATTTTGATGGGGTTTTTTTTGGCAAAATTAAAAAAAAAATTCTCTGAAACCGCTCGGCCAATCGCTTCGAAATTGCATAGGGACACTTCTGGATATCCTGCACCTTGAATTTTTCAGGAGCTGACGCTCTGATTTTTTTTTTTTTTTCCAATTGATTTTTGTGTGTGCTTTCGCTATTTGCGACATCCACTCCAAACAGTCATTCAGCTCATGATGAAACTTGGTTGAAATATTCCTTGCGAAAGGGTCAAAGAAAGCCGTGCACAAAGTGGCATTGATCATTCCACTTTGTTCATGAGAAGTCAGCTGAGCACACAAATGTCACAGTTTTTTTTTGTTTGTTTGTTTGTTTGTTTGTTTGTTTGTTTGTTTGTTTGTTTGTTTGTTTGTTTGTGTGTTTTCTGTGTTTTTTGCGATGCTGATCAATCTGAATATAGGAATAGCGGTGTAAATCTGTGCACCTCTATTTTCTATTTTTTTCAATTTAAAAAAGGAGGAAAAAGAAAAATGTTGACTGGATTATGACTGTAAAACCTAGCTTATACAGTGAAGTGTGTCTACCAAAGCAGGTGACTCGATAGTGATGCAACTGCATCTGGAACTATTTTGGAGTTGTTAATCATTTTTGGCGATGTCATCAATATGAAATTGTTGACGAGCAGACAACGGTGGGCGCAGGACTGAGCTATAAAACAGAATTGTGTATTAGTATTTGTATTAGTGTTAAAATCAACCGGGAAAATATGAATAAGCTACACCATTATCAAATCAAAGTTATGTTTGATTTTTACATCTGGATAAACAGGCCTGTACCAAATGATTCTCAAAGGTTTTTTTAAGGCTTCTTTCGTCATATTACATGTCTATGATAGGTCTGGAGAAACACCACAACTATATCTACAAATACATGAACATTTCGCGTATTCATATATTTGTTGACCAAAAAGACATCTGTGCATCAAAATCACCATTTAAAAAAAGCAGAATTTTGAAAGATTGTTGAGAGTTCAACTCTTGACTGAAAATCACACACGAGAATGTTGCTGAAAAAACTCAATCCCGCGGTGCATCACCCTCCTACTCTGAGGCTGAGCAGGTGTTTATCCACAAAAGTCGAAAGACATGATATGTCACTGCTGGTATTTCGTTACAGATTTACGTAAATTTTTGAGCTAACATATATATATTATTTTTTGTTGTAGGTGACAAGCCCTACCCCTGTCAAAAATGCGGACGCAAGTTTTCCAGTCCTTCGTCCCGAGATCGCCATCGAATGCATTTCGATTGTACATCCGACAACTACAGGTCGCCAGAGCACATTCCCGGAAGCGGAAGTCCGCCGTGCCCGCCATCTTTGTTAAGAGAAGACTTTTTGGACTTCAGAAAACAAACTGATATCAATATGAACCACAAGCTGCATGATGAATTCATTGACGTTGTGAACACAGGTGATGACGATTTGATCTCCATTGCATAGCCTTAGCGCTATCAATAAGTCCACTTGCTTCTTTGTAGCGAAGACATTAATTTAAAGCTGCTACTATGATGGAGCAGGGAAGTGCATAAAGCAGTTCCCTGGATGGAGAAATTGACGATTTGTAAATGAAGTTACCTGGTAGCGATTAATCGTATGATCTATATCATCGCTACAATTGAGTCACATTAAGCTTTTAGCTGTTCACGTGTATAACGTAAATAACCTAAATTGTTACTGTGCTAACATGCCATTTTGTTGCTAGTTTTTGTCTAAAGTTTGGCTCAATTTCCCGTAAGATCAATATTTTGAGCGCAGTGAATGGTTTCTGCCTCACTATGGACCTGTTGTATACATTTGTACTTCCATGTGGGCTGCATGAACAATCAAGCTTTAATATTAATTGAGCTGAAGAAGGCAGTTATCACAGGCATGGTATAAGCTAATGTTTAATCTGATGATCTGTTAATCGAGTGTGTGGTGTTAAACACTGCCGTTAATATTACATGCTGTGACAAATATATGTTCAGTGAACGTATAGGCCCATATGGAGCCATGCTGACCTAGCGGAACCGCCCTGCCTATTACCGATTCCCAGATTATGCGGAATTAAGAAGGCAACGTAAAAACTGATTCACTTTAATGCAACGGAAAAACTGATTAACTTCAGGGTCTGTCGGCTTTTTGATTTGATTATAGCGGAGGTGCTAAGCTGACGTAGACTTTTATTTGTCTGCATTGACTGTACCTTGCTGGCTTGTTATGGCGTCCATGATAATTAACTTCCCGAACTAACAAAAACCTTGTGCTTATGGTTCTACTCGCTATGATTTGGACCTAAAAACATCTGATGTCAAAACTCACTCATTAAAACTGAGTTTTGTCCGCTACAAAAAAATAGTTGTAACATTGGATGTAATCACGTGATACTCATGTGACATTTAACAAATGGCATAAAATCGAAAAATATACAAATATCCAACTAGATATTGATTAATTTCCACTTTTATTTGTGTCTGTGCGTTTATAGACAAGTGTTCCATTAGATGTGATAAATTTCTGATACCAAATTGTGACAACTGATGATTAATTTTAAGATTAACGCAATGATGTACCATTTGCTTCATTGTTTTACCACGTTCTCCGTACCATCTCTCACGTCGGATGAAATGTATTTCTTTTAACGTAGGGTATACTTGAGGCAGAAATTTTGCGCACAAGAATAGACTGTCTGAATATTTTTTTCCATATTTGTGTTGGATACCCTTAAACAATGGCCGATAACACCTTTTGCTTCAAAGAGGGCGCAATGAATACGTCAGAGGTGAATAAAACTGCTTTCTGTCGTGTCTAGCTGCTAGCACTTGATTTACAAAACGCAGATAGCAGCCACAAATCCGTAAAACGATGTGACAGTGTAATAAGCCAGCTCTAATTTCATTCACAGTAAGATGTCAAATTTGGCAAGCAGCTTTGTTGACTTTTGCATGAAAGTCATTCTAGTTCTTTCACTCAGAGGCTAAGACATTAATAGATTGCATTCATATTCACTGAGGCCATACATTGCCCCTAACCCACAGCAAGGAACGTGACAGGAAGGAGGGCAGAATCATGCACTAAGCAGGCCCCAGGACCTAATGTGTTTCTTTGATAAAAGTAACACTTCGAGGAGGCAAAGCTTCAGAGAAGCTATCCACTTGTTTTTAAAACATGCAGGATGTTTGAAATATATAGAAATTGCCATTTGTTTGGTAAGAAAAAGTATTATTTCCAGGTGGTTCTGTACCATTCTCTGCTTTTGTGCCCTCAAAATGGTGGATGCATAGTTGTGTTGCCAGGCAACCTAGGCCTGCAGAGCAGGTCCACAGTCAACATCATTACATACACGTGGTCTAGCTGCAACTGTTTATATTACAATCACTTGGACTGAATATAATGCCCCAGTTTGTTTCTACTTCAGTTATACACTGGCAGGTGGTTTAACTAGGATAAGCTCTCCAGCTACAAAGGGAAAATACTGGTTCATGGGGAAGTCAAATTGTTCGTATCTGAACCTGTACTATCCAAATTAGTAATTATGTTTTGCTTCACAGGTTTTCCTCTTTCACAATGAAGCTGTGCATTTATAAGCAAAACTTCACGTTTTGAGCTAATTCATCATTTACCACGTTCGTATTTATTCATTATTATATGGGTTGTCTTTGCTGAATATTTTGCTGAGACAGGAAGCCGCTACTCAGAGAGACATGTACGGGTAATAGGCCCCGAAACATGGTCTGAGTAGTTACCGCTGAAGACCCTTTAATTTATTTGGGCTAATGCAGCCTATGTCAAAATTCTACCGAAGAACGTGTGCAATATGGACAATAGTACTTCCATATGTATGTAAGTTAGACAGTGACAGATTAGCTTATGGAGAGTAAAGAGTTTGGACTGAGGAATAGGGTAATGATAACAAGGAAGTGGTTCTGGACAAAAAGACACAAATACAATTCTTACTGTCGTGAAAATGGCGAGAATAGCGATGGCAGCGGGAATGTACTTTTTATCGTGTGGTTCTAAAAATCGCATTCAGACATTTGAATAACCATTCGTACTTACCATTTTGTATTGCTGTGGGTTTAAGCCGACATCTAGGGTCGGGTCTTGTCCCCCCCCCCCCCCCCCGAAAATAATACCTAGATATTTGAAGATCACCGCTGCACTGTATTAGTACGGTCGATTTTGAGTATTTGATTGCTGCATATGCATGAAGTTGTTTACACCTGACGCATGGGGCAAGGTTTTCAAATATGAAAGGTTTCCCTCTCATTCCTTGCTTTGACTGAATTGTATATTACGTTGGTATGTATGAATAACTGTGCACCTGTGCAGGAAATATTTTCGAGAAAGCGAAACTAGAGATAATTTAAACTGTGATTTGTTTTATTGGTGCTACATATTTAAATGCAGACAATCACAGTTTTATGTTCAAGCATGTTACAGTGACATGACCATCCGTATGGCAAGTTGTATATTGTATAGAATTGTATATAGTGAATGAGTCGTTCGTCTGTGGGAAAATGTGCAATGTAGTTGAGGATGTCATTGTTTACATTTAGATTTTTCATAGTGAGACCATGGGACAAATGACCGTGTTATTCTCGCAGGCATTGCTTCAGCTGAAAATGTTTTTGAATGTGGCATGTATAGAAAATAACTTTGTTTACTTGCCTTCCACGAACGTGATAGTGATGGTCGCTAATTTAAACTATTTTTTTTATTTAATTTATAAGTACAAAAAGTAGGAATATAGTAGGACTCCAAGGTTGCTTTACCATATATTTAAGACCATAATGGATGGTTATGACGGGATGTTATATGTATGCCACCGATCGTGTAAGAGAAATATTCTTTTACCCACCACCGTGTGTACGTTTTTAATTTCTTTGTTTAGTCTAATTTTGTCCAACTATGAAGGTCATTTTGACAAAAATGATCTCCAGTCCAGATCTAATCAGCGAAATTGCCCCATAAGCATGATTGCTTGAGGGGCTATATCACAAAAATATCTGGCCAATGGAAGATTCACTGATATGCTGACGTGACCAATTTGAAAATCATTGAAGTGTTGTGTGAATATAGTGTACAGTTATGTATTCAAGGGAATCATGTAAGACCAGAAACAATTTTGCTGCATTTTCAATGAAAAGTTTACCAAAATCTCTCATGTGACAGTGACTAAAAATAAATTTGCAAAAATAAAACAGAAACAGTACAAACCTTGACAAAGGTACAAAATCTTCGTACGTACCTCATAAATGAGAAATTGTCTGTATCTGTTATGTTGCTCGATGGACTATGTAATTTATGACGTCATCGTCCAATTTTGTAATTGCAATTGAGGACAAATGATTTGATTGAGGGACATTACCTTTACAGGCCCAACAAACAAAACAAAGATTGTTGTCAATCTTCAGGACATCGTGCGGCTACTTCGATGACTTTGAAACCAAGGTGGAAAACACCATAATTCGATTAACTCTTTCGTGATAAGTCTGATGGACAAACATACGATGGTCGGATATAGTATGACTTCTTTTGCACTATTCTACTCAAACATAACGAGTAGTAGGTTGAAAACTCTGTCCATCTTGTACAAAAAACAAGCACGCATGATAGCAGAGACTCCTTGCAAGTATAAGGTGTAATTAACGAGGAAATTTCACGTGCACTGCTCCGCCGCGTGCAAATCCCCTATGCCCGAAACGGGCGGAAATGGATGAAATATTTTACCTCAATACTTCATTATGAGCAGCAATTAACGCTTAACTTTATACCCTTGTTGATATATTATATGTCTATGGCGACGCCTCTGGTCAGTAAGGCGTGGTCATTGTGGTGGTCCTATGTGTCTGCATCACGTTTAGTACCGCTAAGATTTATGGGATTGTATTTTGGCGCGCTCATCCAAATTCGTCTGCTTCATTGATTTGTTCCAACAAAATCAGAGAGAAAATTAACGATCTGCAAAGGCAGCCCACCACGAAGCAAAGGACATTACAAACAGGTGGGAACCAGTGAAACGATGTGATTTAACTATTGAACACGTTTGGCTCATATTTTACGCATTTCAAAACCAGATAAAATGCATTACTGCGAGGAGAAGCTAGTGTAGTACTTATCATTGGAGATCGCCCTCACTGCGAGCAAAACGTGGCATCCAATGCAGCTTAATTATAAGTGAATCAGCCTAGCCTCATGGAACTTCGGTCTTAAAACAATATATGGTCACTCACGAGAGGTGGTCTTTAGAGCAGGTACCACTTTACCACGAAACTTTCTCTATGGAGCTGTCTTAGTGTTCTTGTAATGCCGCCATCCCAGGCGATTTTCCTGAAGTCATTTGTACTAGATTTCACTGAATACGTATTCACCAACATGATGGTTTGGCAACCCTTGATTCTGCTGCATCGATATTGGCTATCGTGACGCTCAGCCCCCGTTTCAGTCAAGCGGTGGCATCATACTCAGTTCAAGTATGCATATTCCAGGGTCACAAATTGCCTGGAACAGTTTCTTGGAATTGTTTAGATGTAAGATATACCTAGCAATTTAAAAACGAGTCTTACGAGACAAGAAACTTGCACATCCATATTTTTCACATCTCATATGAGCACAATGCTCAGCGTGCACGTGGGGAATTTTTCAATTGAGCACTTTTAACATTGTGTCATGATCGCTGCAGTTGTAAAGAAATGCATCAAAAGCATTGATATGATATTGAGCGTCAATTATAGGCCATTTTGAGACATAAAAAAGCTTATCGCATTCTGCTCATGGCATTCAGTTGAAGAGATGCTTACACAATGAGAAGAAAATTAAATAGAGAACGTCGTCCTGCTATCTTGGATTGCTATGTCATGGCATAGGAACCACCAAGACGTTATTTTTGCTGCAGCAGTTGTGGTATGAAGAAAGTCAAGATCTGTGGCTTTGTTGAACACTAAAAAATTCAATAAAAAGTCTTCCTCTAGGTTTTTCTAAACCAGACCCAACAATTGACACTATAAACAGAATCTGAATATGCCTTTTATTATAGATCAACACCAGTACAATAGTCTGCAAAAATGTTGCCATATGGAGCTATTTGTTTAAAGAAAGTCTCACATTCTCAATTACAACGAGGCGCGAGAACTGAAAAGATGTACCGACAAATCTAAGCTTCTTGCACCTTCAGCAAGATAATACTGCAACAGGGAAAGTAAAGCTGTTTGGCATTTTGTATTTCCGTGGGATTCACCACAAGTAGATGTCAATTTGGTAATAATATAGTTGGTTAAGTCAGCTTTGTTGTAATTGGATGACTGTACTTGAAATGTCGTTCTTTGATCAGCCTCTGAGAAGGCAAATGAAATGTTGCCATCAGCGAAAAGAATTGAAAATGCAGTGTATTATGATAAATAACCCATTGAAAGGTGTAAGAAATAGATTCTTGTACGAGTGTTCCAGGTAATATCAATCTGTAATTATCTTCGACAAATTCATGTGTTGAGAATTACCGACTGAGATGTACCCTAACGATCGTGTGTGAGATTCTTTGTATATGCTTACTTGAAACACCGATAGCATTTACACTCATTCATAAAGCATACCGAAATATCTACTACTGAACTTACGCGTGTTATGATCAGTCAATTTATTGGCGAAAATTATCGTTCGCTTTCACAAGGGTCTAACTATTGGTTGCTGAAAGTGGGCTTCTGACTATTTCAATGGAGAAAAATCCTGAACGGGTATTGAATATATTGTGAGATTGTGTAGATGACAACAAGTGTTGAGAGTGTATCTCTATTTTATATATTTATTTGAAATATGTGGGTATGACACTATTTTATAGTATGTGTTTCTGTTGTGTGTTCATTGCCTATTTTTTGCACCAAATGATGTTATGGACTAAACATCTTGAAAAAAGTGGTTCTGTATATGTAAGGAGTTCATTGTACAGAGAGTTCCAACTTGCTGTTCCAAAGTTTCAAGGGTCTGTTGAATTCAACGCAGAAGTTTAACGTTTAAACATAATATAAAGTTTGTGGTAGAAGTTGGTTTGCTACCCAGTCATAAAAAAGACCATTTAGTGAAGGTGCAAAATCGAGTCTTAGGGTTTTCTTGACGTTTCAGGAGGACACCGATCCTCCGTGTACGTTGGAGAATTTGAATTGCGCGCCGTAACCCTTGTGTATACCCGGCGGCAGAGAACTACCCGCCTTGTCTCATCAGGAGAACAACAAAAGAAATGGAACATGTTGAAACTGCTTGTTGAGCAAACCATCATCATAATGAATGGGTGTCCAACATACCCCTGCCCCACAATGATTGTACAGAACACTCACCGTTACCTGAGAATAAGAACATCACAGTTACTCATGCCGTATGGGCAACAAATTTCTGAGCTGCTTGCACGTATATGCAGGAAGCACGGAAACGAAGCATATCAGAAACCAGTTAACGTCATTTATAGTGTCTTGTTTTGCCCCAAAGCCAAGCCCCTTTTGAACCAAAACGATAGATTGATCTATAAGATTCAATGCAATGACCCTGGTGACTTAAATTTCTTTGGAACGACCAGACCACCTTAGACCCATTTTTATAGAGCACATGAAAACCACAGGCAACTATACTGCCATAAAATAGCACCGTGTTTTCAGGAGTCGGAGTTTTGGTACAAATCAAGCCGGAATTGTAAGCCAAGAGAACTGTTACTGACCAAGAAAACCACAGAATCAATAGAAATCAGATCTTAAAGGCCCTTACTTAATAAAGAGCAAGGATACGACCTGCCGCCTGTCTATATGTCCCGTTTCCGCAATATTTTGGACTTCCTGTCACAGCGCTCAGATCAAATTTGAACGAAGGGTGGATGATCCCCAGGAAACATCCTCAAGAGAACTCGTATAAGACCCTGATCTTGTATCTTCAATTAGTAATGAAAAAATGGTATATTTGTGTCACTCTGAAGCTAAGCGTCAAGTAGACACTTGGTGATGTTTAGGAGCTGCAGCTATATCTATGCAAGGCGAGCAACACAAATTTCTATCACACTGTATATGTAAAAACACATATCAGCAAAATAAATATGTTAATGATATGATTGTGAAGCTTTTGTTTTCATTTTGAGTCCCATAGCGTACCACTGGCATTATACAGAGCACCTTTTGGCGTCATGGTCTCATGTTGACGTTCACATCATAGACGTCAAAATCATATCAATTTCTCTCATAACTGTGTCATACATTATTAATATAGAAAATCTGACATGGCCGAGGAACCTGGCGTGTGCTTCAAGTGGGAACGGTGCAGCCATTGTGACTCATTACATGAAATAAAGACCAACGTCTTCATGCGCCATGGAGTGTAAACACATTGGATGGATCCTGTCAGGCCAGATCCCCATGGCTGAAATGTTGGGGATAAAAGGTGACAATAGAAATTAAAATGAAATTTTCGTTTACAGTTGTTAATAAAATCAAGTGAATATGGTGCAGCTACAGACCACAAACCGGATATTAACATCAATTGTAACATTCATTCTGAAGGTCTCACTTCGGTTTATTAATAAACAAGAATACGACCATACAAGACAAAGTAGTTTTGGAGAGAAAACGACATGATTGGTGAGAGATAACGGGATGACGTGATCTACCATGGATTACTGTTTTTTTAATTCACATTAGAAATTAGCAAAGCACAGAATAAATTATGATCAACATATGCTGGATAACATTTCCTTAAAATGCGCCGAAACAAGGTCCACTCTAGGTAGATTATTGTGTATTCGTCCAATGAAAGCACCTTTTTTAAATGAGTAAAGTAGTGATGAAAAACACATCACCGTTTTTACTCCATTTTGGTTAGTATATTATGCAAATGGCGTTCAGACTCCAAACTAAAGTCACAGGGGCTTGGTGCATGACGACGAGTCGTTGCATGGCTTTTTTCAGCGTAACATGACTCGCACACCGCTGGGCGCGTACCTTCGTCATACGCTAAGCCCCTGTGAGTAAAGTCGGCAATGCCAGTGAGACAAATTAAAGCAACGACAAGGAAGTACATGACTTAAGCAGAGTGTGTATAGAAAGTATTTATCTTGATACTCAAATTTCAGAGAGTCACCGTGAACTGTTTTCAAACTCCTGCTGTTTATTCCACGGTCAAGAAGAATTCTGCACAACCGTATGTGTATATCCATCAGTGCAAACTGCGACTACAGTCGAAATACTTGAAAAGAACTGCTCTGAATTATATCGAGGATGCTAGATTCGCGTCTCTTGTACAAAGACCGTCTGTTTAAGTACCAACATGTCTGCGGTCACATGGAATATAATGATATGGTCCAGGTCAACAGCTTTTCCTTGTCCAAAGCACGCCGAGGAAAGTTGTTGACTAAGTCCAAAATTTGTCACTGAAATAGTTAATTTATAAAATTATGACAATTTCAGAAAAGATTTACAATTCTTATAATATCAATAGGAAATCCTTCTTTGTTGTCCTACGGCCCATGTCATCCAGATGTACTGAGACAAACTTCTAATTAAAAAAAATAGTTACAGTCAATGCTACTACATGTACTATTTTTCAAATTATCGTACATTCCATGTATTTTCACTGACAATTATACCGTTCTCAGTGACTGCTCGAAGGTACGAGGGCGTCTCTCAAAGCTCTATAATTGAACAGAAACTCTTCAAATTTATTAGTGGCAATATCATGACAAATAAGCTCCATAACTGTGCTGACGACAACACCACGGATGCTGCAGCATCTACGAAAGCAAGTGCAAGGTCTCCTTCCATGACAGAGATCGTAAATATGTCTCTCAAAACCAATTAATTACCATCGGATCTGAAAACAACAGATGTGCTTCCAGTCTACAACAGGTCAGACTCTCTTAACAAATCTAACTATCGCCCTATAAGTATCTTGACTAGTCTCTCTAAAATTTTTGAAAGTATCTTAAATGAACAAATGACAGATTTTTTTTAATGGTATATTGAAATCTTTGTTATGCGCTTTTCGCAGAGGATAAAACTGCCAAAGTCTGTTAATAAAAATGATAGAAGATTGGAAACTAGCTCTTGACCATCATGAAATTATAGGGGTAATCCTAATGGACCTGTCCAAGGCATTTGACCGCCCTCCCCATGACATCTTGGTAAGAAAATTGGAATCCCATGGAATATCCATAAATGCTTGTGAGCTCATTGGCAGCTACTTATCTGCAAGACAACAATGAGTTAAGTATGCGGGAACTTTTAGCGAGTGGAAAAATATCTTAAGAGGCGTGCCCCAAAGTAGCATTCTTGGACCTTTGCTCTTCAATATCTTTATGAATGATTTTCTCTACTGTATCGAAGGTATTGCCATTTTATATCATTATGCAGATAAAAATACACTGTCCACCCATGACAGTGACTTGCACAATGTAAAAAATACTTTAGAGACTGCAGCACAAATTGGTATTAAAAGGTTTAAAGAAAACGAAATGAAAGCAAATCCTGACAAATTCCAGTCTATGTTACTTCTACCAACTGTTACATACTGTCCTGATGACTTTTACTTTGAAATAGATGGTATCAAAATAAGGCTAGAAAAATCTGTTAAACTGCTCGGCGTTTATATAGATGATAAGCTCAAGTTTCATACTTATGCAAGCAGGTTTCCAAAGAAATAAGTGTCTTAAGAAGATTCTCCAAAATAAATTTCCAGGAATTTAGCCATATTTCTGGGAAATGAGGCAAATTCCTGAGAATGTAAGCAAGATTCTGGGAACAGTCCTGAGAATAGAAAACAAAGTCCGAGGAAAATATTAGTTAGTTGCTGGGAACATAACGTAGGTCCCAGGAATGCAAGTTTTAAAATCCTAGGAATGTAACTTAAGTTTGGCATTGGCGTAGCACTTTCAAAGGTTCATTTTTGCAGCCTTCAAAAAGATTTAGACAGGCAAAAGTGTAAAAGTACCAATTTTCACCGTGCATTTTTTTTTTCATGGAACATTTTGTACCGTACTCGTTTTCATCTTCCGCCTGGCTTGGCATTCGTTAAATGCATAGCGATCACAATGTCTTATATAATGTCTATACTTCAATATACACATGGCTTAGTTATAATAAATAGTACATGGGGTTTTAGCCACAGATCATGCGTATAAGTTAGTCCATTATTTTCTCTTAGTTAATTAATTAATTAATTTATTAATTTATTTATTTATTTATTTATTTGTTTGTTTGTTTGTTTGTTTGTTTGTTTGTTTGTTTATTTGTTTGTTTGTTTGTTTGTTTGTTTGTTTATTTATTTATTTATTTATTTATTTATTTATTTATTTATTCATTCATTCATTTAGCGATGAAATTTGCTATCGCTCCTTCACTATTTCAGTTGGATGTATTCCTTGTTTAAGCCTTCCAGGATATTTTCACTTGTGTGTTACCAGATTCATTTGCGTCCGGCACTGAAAGGCAACCGCGTACCTACATCTGTTATTACTTTTCAGGATCTGTTATTACTTTTCAGGTTTACCGGTTTTTCCCAAGTCGCAGTAGTTAAGACACTCAGTTCTCTCTGACACCTGGATGATGATCTGCTGTCAATGAATAAGCCATTTGGCTATGCATGATCTGGACTGAAATTTCTTGACAACACGAAACCACGTCGACAATAAAAAGCCGTAACTGAGCAAAGACAAAATGTGCATATCCATGTACTCTCTCTCTCTCTCTCTCTCTCTCTCTCTCTCTCTCTCTCTCTCTCTCTCTCTCTCTCTCTCTCTCTCTCTCTCTCTCTCTCTCTCTCTCTCTCTCTCTCTCTCTCTCTCTCTCTCTCTCTCTCTCTCTCTCTCTCTCTCTCTCTCTCTCTCTCTCTGTTTGTTTGTGTGAAGAATCGCATCGTACCTGATTCAGATTTGGAGGACAACCTCATGTGACACAGGAAGATAAATGTTTCTGGTGGCATATCTGGGTAGACAATGACCGCCCAAATAAGGGTGATGTATAGGAGATCTTGAAACATGTTAAACGTGAATTCCGTCGGTCGTCTAGAAGTAAAGCAGAAGGTAACATTGACCGTTTATTTGATGCTATGAATTTGGAATGTCATAAAGATTCATAACAAAAAGAATCGGTTGTCTTCTATACAACCCAATCATTTCTGAAATAATGAGTGATACTGAGCCATTTTCAGTTTCACATGTTGACATTGTTTCTAAGGTGGAATCCTTTTATGCATGTAATCAGGGGTGAAATGAGACGGCAACTGTCAGCCCTGAGCAGCTAAAATCATTTATACCGAGGCTGAAATATAATACATCTCCAGGGTGTGATGGTATATCGACTAAACGCCTTTTTATGGAATTGTGAAATTTTAAGGAATCATTTGCCCACTATTTATTCTATTATGTTGACAAAGAATGTTATCCCACTTATACTCTGAGCTCCTCGCATGCAAAAAATCATTGAAATATTTCTTGTACCTCAGGTGGCAAACAATCAGTTTGGAGTCAGAAAAGGCAGATGTGCCAATATGGGTAGTGGTCTGCTCCATGATATCGCTCAGTATTTTAAATATGACGAATCTAAATGCATTAATTGCCCAATGTTCATAATGGCGCTCAAGCGTGCGTGGCGCATTTGGATTTGTAACTGACGGTGGTAGCAGCTTCAGACACAACCGAGCGGGTAAATTAAAGTTAAGATAATAAGTCATATTTTAAAAGTACTTTAACGACCGTTTGTGCCGATAACTCGGAGAACGGACACATGGAACCGTGTTGAAAACACGTGGCCACGATTTCCTGTGATTTTCCTTTCCCACAATGCATTGTGCCATGTTTAAATGGGCGCTCAATGTGCGTGCAGCGGTGCATTATGAATATGCCTTCATGTTGCATTTGGATTTATAACTAACGATGATAACTGCTTCAGATACAACCGCGCTGGCAGATTAAAGTTTAGATTGTGAATCATCTTTCAAAAGTACGTTGACGACTGTTTGCTCTGGTGACTTGGAGAACGGACACCTGAAACCTAGCGATACTAGATACCGACACCGCACCCATCGTGGCGCTATGCTTTTTTTCCCGGCCCATGTTGACCGTCCAGACAAGTTGAAATAAAATGCTGTGTTTGAGTTGACTTTATTGCAAAAAAAAAGTCACACGTTGGGCAGCTTTTCTGTGTTAGCTATGTCTTACAACTTTGTTACGGTTAATTTGAACGACCATTTCTTTTTACGGGTGGTTGTTTGTGGGGTGATTTTGCTGGTCTGTCGCGTGTTGCAGCTGGTCCCACCAAGGTTGTCCAACGTGAGCATTGTAGCAAAATTTTGCATCACAGTTCTTGAAAAATACAGAATTTGGCCAGGCCGGTAATTGCAGGTACCATTGCACCACTATTATATCTATTCCCATGCAGGACCTGCAAGGATATATCAAATAAATGTAATAACATTTTCAAAAATAAGGTGAAATCATTCTTGATGCAGGAGTTGGGAGTACTGGAGATGGACCGCTTTATACATTTAGAGGTTACATATCTTAGTGTTATCAGGGACCTGGAATTTATATATATATAGCAGGTCCCTGTAGTTTTAAAAATTACGCCTTTGGTGCTAATATTTATTCATATAATAATTTATTGAAAATTTAGATCAATCTTAATTCATAAGTAATTAAGGCATTTCAGCCACAAACCAGTGAAGGCAACTTGATATTTTTCCCGATTTCATACTTAAATTTCTACTATTTTCATGTCGTGATCCACCATGGAAAGTAGATAACAAGGCGATATTTTTTAAAAATTCATTTTTCCTGATTTTTGCTAATTTTAATCAGATTTTTGTACAATCTGAGCGAAAATAGCCAAATCAGTACAATAATGACTAAAATTTTGTTATTTCGTCAACCATGTGAAGGCAATATACTCGAAACGCCCCAGATAAACCATTTTGCATGCTCAAATTCAAAATTGGGGGGGGGCGGTAATACCCCGAACCCCCCCCCCCCCCAGCATGCCTTCGGCCCTTTGAGCCGTGTAGGTCTCATTTGGGCCCCTGAAAAAATTTACGGACATTTTTGGGCCACTTGTAGCACTCGCCTGTATTATTTTGGGAAGGGCGGCTTAAAGGTCCTTCTTTTTTTTTTTTTTTTTTTTTTTTGGGTTCCATTAATTTTAGGGTTGGTCGTTTTTAGTAGGGTCTGTCAAGTTATCGGAACCATACATTTATTTTTGTTAGGCCTTGGGTAGCTTGGAAATTTGTTGAAACATGTTGAAAATGTATGTTCTTTTCCCTTTTACACATTACCTCTTTTGACGTCAGTTTGATATGTTACCGGGGCACAGCGGGAGGCACTTGTTAAAAATTAAAAAAAAATCACTGGAGTGTGAGCATTTGAGCAAACCTGGTAAAGACCCATTCACAGTTCATCCACCAACTTTGAAGTGAATCTAATTGACGGTTTGGAGAAGTTACAAATGCATATTTCCATTGCAATCCCCACTGACTTATTTAGCAATCAATAGGACGACATGCATTAAGCAACAGGTACCTACATGTAATGGAAAAATCTGTTAAAAACCAGAGATCAGTGAACAACTTTGCTTAACCCTCTTGCAAGCTACATTTCCACCCAGTTTCAGAACAATCTGAGAGATGGTTTTGGAGAAAAAGTCGAAAATATTCTCAACGCACAAATATTCGTAAAAAAATACAAAAAAAATGCAGCGCCACCTGTTGAACAGATTTATCTCTGGGTGTCCCCAAAAGTGTCCCTATGCAATTAAAAAAAATTGTCATGGTGGCACCGGAGAAGGTTTTTGAGTTGGCAAAAAAAAAAAATGACCAACAAATTCAACAACAATCTAAAAATCAGTGGAGCATGACCATTTGGACAAACTTGGCAGTGACCTGCCCGAGGTACGTTCCCACCAAGTTTTAAGTAAATCTGGCTGATGCTTTTGGAGAAGAAGTCGAAAATATTAGGGTTGACCTTCCACATTTCGTGACACTAAGAATATATCCATAAGTGAAATGCAATAAATAAACATAAATAAACTATACACATTGTGGACACCAACTTTTGTTCACTCTTGTAAATAATTATATAAGTACACAATCATGTAGATCTACTGGACACTGCGCTCCTATCCAACATGCCGCCCAAGGGATCCCTCATTTTTGGTATATGAACTGCAGCATTGATGCAATTATATGCTGGGCTATATCGAGAAATACATAGATCTATGTCAAACATGAACTTTAACATAATTGAAAACCAGTTTGGGATAGTTGAAAACGATTTCGGGATATTTTCGGATCACAACAATGCCTTTTTTTTCAAAGTACATGGAAAAATAAATCATAAATATGGTCAATAACTTTTAAGTCATTCCAAAATAAATTGTCCATTCCATTCGGACAATTTTGCCCAATCATCACATCTCCAGTTCTACTCGTGGTAGAAGCACCAAATGTGTGTGGAGATGGGTTCTAGTACTAAATTGGCACAATTTTATTAACACAACTGTACTCATAATTGAGTTATAGCATTATGAATATTAATAAATTTTCAGGAATTTAGACAATTTCCTGGGATTTTAGGCAATATCCTGGGAATTTAGGCAATTTCCTGAGAATGTAAGCGAGTTCCTAGGAACATATAATGTCAGTGCTGGGAATTTACCAGATGTCCCAGGAACATAGTGGTAAGTTTCTGGGAATATACTGGCAAGTTCCTGGGAATATAACTAAAATCCCAGGAATATATAACTCAAGTCCCAGGAACACAGAAGTCAGCTCCTAGGAACGCTATTCAAGTCCCAGGAATTGAGAGAAAATTGCTGACACATGTTATATTAGGAATGATTGTGGAAATAATCTCGTGTAAAAATTCAAAATATACATCACACACAAATTACCGCATGGCACTCTAGGTTGAAAAATGAGCAAAAAAGGAAAAAACTAACAAACAAAAAACATATATATTTGTGACAAAACAACCTTGACAGCATGCATATGGAAAAATAATGGTAATTTCAAAGCCTATTGGTTAAAATCACAGGTAATAAATCTGTATGCCTTTAAAGCATGTATTGGTATGGCAATGTACAAGTATTCCATAACTCAGGAGTAGAAGTTGGATTGGCATCTCCATCTATTAAAGCTTTGAAGTTATTCAAGATTTAAAATTTCTAATGGTGCTACTGAGCATAATTTAAATTGCTACAACTTTTGTTTTTAATTCATTAGGTGCGCAATGGTCAACAACCCCATGGTAGAAGTTGGAATGACACCTCTGTCTATTATAGTGTTGAAGATATTCAAGATTGAAAATTTCAAGTACCACTGATTAGCATAATATAAATTGCTTCTTTTGTTTTAGATTCATTACATGTGCAATGGTTGATAACCCCCTGATAGAAGTTGAAATGACTTCTCTATCTATAATACTTTTGAAGATATTCAAGTTTTGACATTTCAAATACTGCTAATTAGCATAATTTTAATTTCCACATCTTTTGTTTTAGATTCATTACATGTGCAATGGTCAATAACCCCTTGGTAGAAGTTGAAATAAGATCTCTATCTATAATAGTTTTGAAGCTATTCAAGATTTATGGTTTCAAATGCTGCTAATTAGCATAATTTAAATACATACGACTTTTGTTTTAAATTCATTAGATGCTCAATGGTCAATAAACCCTTGGTAAAAGTTGGAATGAATCACCATCTACTATACTTTTGAAGATATTTATGATTTAAAATTTCAGACTACCCTAATTTGCATAATTTTAAACATCTTCATTCTCCTGTATAAAAAGGCCCAACTTCTTGTACAGAGGCACAATCATACCAAGTTTGCAGTTTTTATGTATAATAGTGCCAGAGGAAAGTGTTGGACAAATTCGCCGGTAAAGTAAGAAAGAAGGAAAGAAAGAAAGAAAGAAAGAAAGAAAGAAAGAAAGAAAGAAGGAAGGAAGGACGGAAGGAAGGAAGGAGGAAGGAAGGAAGGAAGGATGGAAGGAAGGGAGGGAGGAAAAAAGGATGGTAGGAAGGAAAGAAAGAAAGAAAGAATAAGGGAAAAAACAAAATTCTATGATTAAGTCAAATTGAACATATTAAGTTCTAGAACTGTAATTATGATCATGATTGAAAAAAGGGATGTCATAGATGTACTGAAAAAGTGATGGTAGGCAGACATCCTCCCTCATTAAGTATATCTATGAACTCTGAAAGGGAGTTTGAATGGATATATATCTATTGCAAAGTTCCTTCTTGTATGCATAGAGGTAGTCTTGCAAGCAGGCTGCAAAGAGGCAGAGCAGCATGCCATTTTGTGCCGGGGGGGGGGGGGTATGGGTATTTCCTTAATAGCACAATGCTGGCACACTGGGTTGATGTGTTCCCATACCAGCGAACTGGAGGCCCTCTTTTTTCTGTTTCAGATCATCATATATATTCTTACTGGCCATTATGTTGGAATATTCTTATTTTCTGTACTTTGATATGGCAAAAATTATTTCCTGTATTGGTGTACTGGGACACCCACCCATCCCGGCCCTCTTCCCTTTCCCTGGGTACAGGCTATCCAGTATATTTGAATCCCAATTGTGATCTTTTACTACAAGTAAGGCCAATGCATAAACAGGCCAACCACAATTAATTGCATGGAGGTGTTATTGGTAAATTGGATCATTGGTTGTGTTGTTGTATTGTGTTGACACAGCTAGTCAAAAGCTGCCTCAACCTGGTAATTTGGGGGGGGGGGGATGCAGCTAGTAGGAGATGGTATACTGTGCATGATCATGGACTAAAATAAAAACTATGTGGGATGAGGTGTGGATGGAGTCATCAAAACAACCCTATGCAAATTACTGTCTCAATTATCAGCACTTATGTTGTAATTGACTACAATGCATACATCAAATACATCCTGGTCAGAGACAGAGACCAAGATTTCAAGTTTCAAGAGTTTCAACATTTTATTGACAAACAAAATCTGAGACCACATATTTTTCTGGTTTGATGTACATGCGGCATATGCATGTATTTCTCTTAAACAGACTCATAAGACTGGTAACCCAGGTTGTTCAAAATAAGCTGGCACATATTACATTTTACCCTCTGCTTTCAGGGCTGTGCTGGCTACTCAGTTTTGTGCTCAATACAATATGCAATGCGATTTATATTGCGCACTTGGGTTAACTTTGGGGTGCCCACAACTTTGTGGCTAGTGTCATGCACTTAAAAACATTATGAACACCATGTACCGCCCACCCCCATCCCCTCCCAAGTTCAACAGGGATCAAGACTGTGCAAGTCCTGGTCTCAGAGGTACAGTAGAACCTGCAATTTAAGACCACTATTGTGAGGGACCGCCTGACTTGTAACCATATTTCTGATGGCACAACAGTCTAACTTGTTTGCAAATTTACCTGCAATATAAGACCACCTGATGCATGTGACCACTTTAGGTTGGCATAAGGTGTGGTCTTGTACTGTAATATTCAGCAGACAACTTTTTGTATGGTTGCCTGCTTAGCTGTATGTCAGGCCATTTGTGTGGCTGGTGGCTTATCAGTGGGCCCCAGTCATGCAATCAGTCAAAAGCCTGTAAAACACTCCCTCTTGATGGAAAAGAGGACCCTGACAAGAATGACCATGGCTGAAAAAAGCTGGTGTCCACCCAATCACTCTGGTATGATGTAATCACTGAAATAACCAACATTGATCCTTTCACGGAGCTGCTCTGAAGTGTCGCCCATGGGTGCATGTATGCCCACTCCACAGGCTGCCAAATTAAAAGCTCTGATCAGTTTAAAAAATAAGTTCCACTGGAAAGTGAGATAATCAGACAGGTGAATGGGGCAAAAAGCATTGTTGATGGCCCCTGGAACTGGTCACGGTGGCCAGTGGGATGAGGGGAGGGATAACATATTGACCAGCGATAGATGGGTGAATGTAAACGTGAACCCATTAACAAGAATAGGTCCATGGTGTAAAATGTGGTCAATTTGGCTTGTTGATGTCTCGTCTGAAGGGAGTTCCATGATCATTTTCAATATCATCTCCCTTAAATGATTGGTTGAAGCGTATTTTATTGAAAAACAATAATGAAATGAAATAAAAGCAAAAGCAATCTTTTATTTATCACACTTTGCCTAATTATAATGATGTACTTTGCAAAGCCGTTGTCTTTTTAGGAGACCTAGGACCTTTGACTGCTGGACTGGGGTGTTCATGCCCTCACAGGCCACCAGCCAGATAAACAAATACCCTGATATCCAGTGAGCTAATTATAACCATAAGCGGGTAAGCTTCAGGAGGCAAGCAAAGCTGTGACCATAAATAAAACATAGCTGCATGCATATACAGCCATTTTGACATGAGACTCATGCAGCATTCATGGTTTCACTTCGAACAAAATAGTGATCATTTGGAATTTTTAACATATATATGTCATTTTGACTATAACAGGGGTAAACATTATTTTTTTCTCACCTGTTTGACAGGGCACAAAGGGGTTAAATTTCACCTGTCGAAATTTGGTTTTACCTGTCCCCTGCAAAAGTCTGCAGGTTGTGAAGTAGAACAGTTGTCCTTCACTGAGTGACACTATGTCACTCAGTTACAAGTAAATACCACACAAAACATACCACTTAGAATCGTGTCCCACTCAAGTTAATGTTTAAATCTTTGACTTATCAATGAGGGCCTATGAAATATTTTAAAGATATGATCCTGTGTGTAACATTACAATGTAGGCCTATGCAAAACCCAGTACATGTAGTAGAGTGCAACATACTTTTCCCTCGTAATATTTTAGGGACCACCCCGTCTGCCAGCCTAAAGTGGTCATATATACATGTGACAGGTGGTCTTAAATTACAGGTAAATCTACAAAGAAGTTAGACTGTTGTGCTATCTGAAATGTAGTTACAATAAAAGTAAGGTGGTCCCTTACAACAATGGTCTTAAATTGCAGGTTCTATTGTATCTCTGAGACCTGGACTTGCACAGTCTTGGTACCAGTTGAACTTGGGATGGGGGGGGGGGGGTTACAGGGTGTTCAAAATGTTTTAAAGTGCATGGCACTAGCCACAAAGTTGTGGGCACCCCAAAGTTAACCCAGGTGAGCAATATAAATCATTGCATCACATCTTCTATAGAGTACGAGACTGTGTAGCCAGCATCGGCCCTGGAAACAGAGGGTAAAATGTGCTGGGTGCTAGCTTATTTTGAACACCCTGGGTTAACAGTCTTAAGAGTCTGTTTAAGGGCAATACATGCATGAACAGCATGTAAATCAAAGTTCAAACCAGAAAAATATGTAGTCTCAGATTTTCTTTGTCAATAAAGTGTTGAAAATCTTGGTCTCTGACCAGGATGTATCAGTTACAACATAAGTGCTGATAATTGAGACAGTAATTTACATAAGGTTGTATTGATGACTCCAGCCACACCTCACCCCACATGGTTTTCAATTTAGTCTATGATTATGAATAGTATACCATCCCCTACTAGCTGCATTGGCCCCCATTTACCAGGTTAAGGCAGCTTTTGAGTAGCTCTGTCAACACAATACAACAACACAACCAATGACCCAATTTACCATTTACACCTCCATGCAATTACCAGGGGTTGGCCTGTTTGTGCAGTGGCCCAACTTGTAGTAAAAGTTCACAAGTGGCACTCAGATATACTGGATAGACTGTACCCAGGAAAAGGGAGGAGGGGGTGGGTCCCAGTACAGGAAATAATTTTGCCATATCAAAGTACAGAAAATAGGAATATTCCAACATAGTGGTCAGTATAAAAATACATGATGATTAGAAATAAGGAAAAAAGAGGGCCTCCAGTTCACTGGCATGGGAAACACATTACCCCAGTGTGCTAGCATGGTGCTACTAAGGAAATACCCTTAGCCCCCCCCCCCCAAACACACACACACACTAAATGACATGCTGCTTTGCCTCTTAGCAGTCAGCACACATGATTACCTCTATGCATTCAAGAAGGAACTTTGCAATACATCCATTCAAAATCCCTTTCAGACTTCATAGATGTACTTAATGAGTGAGGATATCTAGCTATCATCACTCTTTCATTACATCTATGACATCTTTTTCTTTTCAATCATGACCATAATAACAGTTCTAAAACTTAATATACGGCCAGTTTGGTTAAATCATGGAAGTTCGTTTTTCCAATTACTTTCTATCATTCTTCCTTCCTTTTTCTTTCTTTTTCTTTTCTTTCTTTCTTTCTTTCTTTCTTATTTCTTTCTTTCTCTCACTCTCATTCTCTCTCTATCTGTTTGTTGCTTTGCAACCAAATTTGTCTGGAGTTTTTCTAAGACACTGTTAATCTGAAAACCACAAAACTGGCATGGTGACTGACTTATCAGTGAAATTGTGTATATCTTTAGGAATAGTCATGATGTTTTTAATCATGCAAATTCAGGGCAATTAAAATTATAAAAGCTCCATATCTTTCAAACTATAGCAGATAGAATCAGAATTCCAATGTGCATCAGTAGGTTAGTGACAGCTGCCAAAATTATAGACAGTAAATGAAAGATGTAGAATTTTAAATAATGCTAATTAGGAGTATGGAAAATTTAAAAGTTGAATATCTTCTCCACTATTACACATGTACATGCTAATTAAGGTCTTTCCAACTTCAAATTATATGTTTGTGGCAAAGCCACGCCCAATGAACTACAAACCAAAGTTGTAGGATTTTAATTTATGCAAATTAGGTGAATGTGTAACACTTAAATCTTGAATAGCTTCAAAACTAAGGGCACTTACACCAGCCACAAAAATGACCTCAGAGTCAGCTAAGCAGGCACCCACATAAAAAGTTGCCTGCTGAATAATATTACAGTACATAGTACCGGCTGTTTAGACCACCCTATCAGGCAACCAAAAGTGGTCACTTATACATGTAACAGGTGGTCTTAAATTGCAGGTAAATCTACAAAGATGTTAGACGGTTGTGCCATCAGAAATGTGGTCACACTACAGTGGTCTTAAATTGCATGTGAACTGTATGTCTGAGACCAGGACTTGCACAGTCTTTGTCCCAGTTGAACTTGGGAAGGGGGTTTTCAGGGTGTTCAAAATGTTTTAAAGTGCCTGGCACTAGCTACAAAGTTGTGGGCACCCCAAAGTTAACCCAGGTGAGCAATATGAATCACTGCATCACATCATGGCCATATAAACGAGGTCGTTTATATGTCCATGATCACATCTTGTATAGAGTACAAGACTGAGTACCAGCACCGGCCCTGGAAGCAGAGGGTAAAATGAGTTAACAGTCTTAAAAGTCTGTTTTAGGGCAATATATGCATGTGCAGCATGTACATCAAACCAGAAAAAAATATGTGGTCTTGGATTTTTTTACCATCCCCTACTAGCTGATTGACCCCCCCCCCCCCCTTCCCATTACCAAGTTGAGACAGCTTTTGACTAGCTGTGTCAACACAATACAACAACACAACCAATGGACATATATGATGATCAGAAATACAGAAAAAGAGGGCCTCCAGTTCACTGGCATGGGAAACACATTACCCCTGTATGCCGGCCCTAGTAAGGAAATACCCTTACCCCCCTCCACACACACACACACACACACACACACACACACTTAAATTACATGCTGCTCTCCCTCTCAGCAGCCTGCATTCATGACTACCTCTATGCATACCAGAAGGAACTTTGCAATATATCTATTCAAACTCCCTTTAAGAGTTCATAGATGTACTTAATGAGTGAGGATATCCGTATATCATCACTCTTTCATTACATCTATGACATTTTTTTTTCAATTATGATCATGATCAGTTCTAGAACTTCAACGTGTTCACTTACCACTTTGACTAAATCATAGAATTTTGCTTTTCCAATCTCTCTCTCTCTCTCTCTCTCTCTCTCTCTCTCTCTCTCTTTCTCTCTCTCTCTCTCTCTCTCTCTCTCTCTCTCTCTCTCTCTCTCTCTCCAACCACTGAACTTGCCATGGTGACTGACCTCCTGCTTAACTGATTGATTGTGATTGGCAATTTGACCTCGCAAACAAGATTAAAAGACCAACAAAACAAAACAAAACAAAAAAATAAAAAACAAGGACAAAAACCCCCGAAAAAAGCAGTCAGCAGTGAGTTGCAAATTTGGTTGAATTGGAAATATCACTACACGTTTTCATGGGAGGGGGGGGGTCTGGACGCTGGTACAAATAATAATTTTGCCCTAGTAAAAGGTACAGAAAATGTACAAATAATGGTTGTTACGAAGTACATAAATTAAAATGGATTCCAGTTTGTGCGTAAAGCAAATAAAAATGCCCAGTACGCTAGTACGGGGAGCCCCTTACCTTCCTCCCCCACCCCTTTTCCCGGGAAAGAAGCTGGGGCAATTCACCATTATTTTGCTCATCTAATCTACATATAGGCCGCTTGTTTCCAAATGACCTCTCACTTTTGCCTACAGGGGTATTTCGTGATTTGGAATGCATTATGGTTTAAATGTGATTCCTGTGTCTAACCAATGAGGCTTTTAAAATATAGGCTCCTTGGTCCAACCATGGAGGACAGAGACTCGAGAGGATGGAAGTCTCTGGGTTTCAAACAACTTTGTTTGGAATAAAAAGTGTCATAATCCAAGTAATTGGTGTTTTTGCTTTGATCTTACTTGATCGGTCGAGTCATTACTGAGATCGTTATAAGCAGGCCGACTCGGCCCTCCTTGGCCTAACTGTTGCAGTTTTCTCTGCCTCGCTCATCTTGCATGGTCCATGGATTTCATCAGTGGACGGCAACATGTCGGCTCTACTGACTATAGTCGTGGCGACGCTGCTAGTGCTACGTGTGTTCTGATCAGCCAAAAGTAAAGGCACCTGGCTTTCATCATCAACAATGCAACCAGGCCTTTCCATGATTCATGAATCACGAATAGGCCTAACGGAGAGTGTTTCCTGAATCAGGTTATGGTTTTATCTAAAGACCCGGTGGACTTTTAATCAGAATGAATAGCCAAAGAATTTATGTAAACATCGGAACTGGGAGCAGCGGAGTAAATTAGAAAAGTGGTAGGCAGGCATTCTATAGGCTAGTTTAGCCAAGCTGTTGACATAAGTAAGCATATGAGATGAAATGACTGACGGATAAAACAAATCCACATAATAGCGGTACACACAGGAAACACATGAACTATTATTATTATTATTATTATTATTATTATTATTATTATTATTATTATTATTATTATTATTATTATTATTATTATTGTTATAGGGTTTAGCCTATTATTATGAAATTAATAAATTAACAGATCTACCAAGGGTATATAGTTGATGTACCTATACTAGATATGTTCCCATTCAGACTCAGAAATTCATTATTTGACCATAATGTTTTGAACAAAATACAAATTAGGCCTATTGTTGATATGGTGGGTAAGTTATTATCACTTGCTAATCTTTCTTTATATGTGATGAGTTGCCGGTCTTTGAACTGTGAAATTTGGTGCAACGATGTGTAGCTGCCTTCCTTGCGTCTCTGTTGCGAGAGTAAACTCATATTTGGGTTCTTTATGCTGAGCAAAAAGCAGACTTTTCAGAGAACGCGCACATTTTAATAATCGTAGAGACCCCAGCTTTTTAGATTTTTCATAAACTGATTTCATGTTTGTAATACTTATACAAAAAAAAAAAAAATTGCCCCACTGACCCGCTCCGAACTTGATCAATATCAATGAGGAGTTCCCAGTTGCTATAACGAGAATAGGCCTAGGTACACGGTTTTTACAAGATCGTCGGTAGGGTTGAAGTGACATGGCTTCCGCAGACTACCTCCGTTCGCCAATAAAAGACATTTTTTTTCAGTTTTACAATGGAAGTACAGCTTAGAACCAGAAGTTTCTGATTGAAAGCAATTATTTTCCTATTTGTGGTCAGTGACGTATTGTGCTGCATTTCACAAACCGCACGGCTCAGCTTTATATAGAGAATTTGTACATCGTGTATACATCAAAAGATGTATGTATAGGCCTTGTTACCAATGTTTAACAAATGTTGAATCACCATGCATGGCCACCCACCTTTGCTACCACCTGGGAGAAAACATAGCTCGGCTATATAGGCTTCGACCTAGGCCTACATGTATGAGACATCTTTCCTTTGATCCTGGAGTTTAGGACCCATTTACCCGTTTTTAGGCTGCATTTTGACGAGAGTTTGAGGTGGAAGAGCGAAAGGGGAGGGAACATACGCTCTGTATAGACCTAAGCCTACAATCTAGGATAGTAAAGCGGGACCTTTGCTTCATTTTCATATAAATTTTCAGTTTCCACTTTGATCATGCATGGCTGTCCTAGGATGGCTGTACAGCCTAGGCCTCCCGAAGGTTCCTCTGTATAGCTTTCAGAACTCAAAAAGAATCCATGAGTATGGCCAGGGGAGGGGGGGGGGGGGCGGGCATTGATGATAACCCAGGCACTAAATACAGGTCACAATTTGGCGAGGTTTTTTCTTTTCTTTTCTTTTTTTTTTTTTTTCAAGACATCGTTAAATAAAGTTGGTTTAGCTTGGACTGATAGTCTAATTTTGCGCAAAATCTACAGAAGGAAAATTTGCAGGAAATGAATTTGATATAAAGAAACAATAAAGTTGTGCTTAGTGCATGTACGCATGCACTCCTCATACGTTACCTGTTATTTTAAAGTTCCTGGGACTCTGAGTAAGGTTCCCAGGAACTTTAATCTCAATTCTTGGGACTTAAGTTATCTTCCTGGGAATTTATAATTATATTCTCAGGACGTAAATTTGTTCCTGGGAACTTGCCACTATGTTCCCAGGAACTTGCCACTATGTTCCTGGGAGCTTACCAATATGTTCCTGGGACTTCGCTACATTCCCAGGACCGGCCTTATGTTCCCAGGAACTCGGCTTATATTCTCAGGAAATTACCTATATTCCCAGGAAATTGCCTAAATTCCCAGGATATTGCCCAAAACTCCAGGAATTTGCCTTAATTCCTGAGAAATTAATTAATATTCATAATGCCATAACTCAATTACGAGTGTAGTAATATTGATAAAAATTGTGCCAATTCACTGCAAGAACCCATCTTTACACACTGTCCAAATTTGGTGCTTCTACCATGAGTAGAACTGGAGATATGATGATGGGGCAAAATTGTCCGAATGGAATGGACAATTTATTTTGGAATGACTTTTTTACAGGTATAATGTTTATGAAGAAAAATATATGAAGAACTTTATTCCCATAAATCTAACATACAGAGGTATAGTCTACCTTTATTGTATAGACAATCACATCAATATAATTTACATATAAACGGAAGAAAGGTTCATTGCAGGTGCACTCAGATTTAGTAGCTTAATATAGTTTTAAACCAGACATGTTTGACTAAGTGACAGTGTAACATCCCAAAATGTTCTGTCTCAATTCAAATGCTGCATTGGCAAATTTTAATACATGCTGCGGTATATTGTTATTATAACCCATTGTCATTATGAATATAAATTAAGCATGGTCATCAAGTGAACGAAATTGCTAATTTTGAGTATAACTCTTGTTCAATACAAAATATCGACTCAGCGTCACATTTGGTACGTCAACAACCCGTTATGCTCCTCCCACTGAGATAAGCTCTGGTGGTGTTATAGATTCGCTACGTTATCTGCTACTTGATGAAATTATGTCAAACCGTGGTCTATACAGCATACATTGGTACGTCTGTTAACCCGAGCTCTTCACCTCATTCTACCACAAAAGGTACTACTACTTTAACTTCTGTTTGACCTGTCTGGTTCTGGTTGCCGGTCTGCCTATCGCGCCGAGCGAGGTAAGTCTCTCGGAGCTGTGGGAACCTTGTGTGGCCAGGGTCAGACAGTTGCAACTCAGTCTTTCTTACTTCATTATTGATATGCTCGGGTTGAGAGACTGGCCTATTATACTGATCCACAAGAACAGCAGATACAATGTCTGGTCATGGATTTAAGTCTGTATGTATAATTTTATTTGAATTGACAGCGCCTTATTTGTATTTGATCTTTGATGTACTTTTTTTTTAATTGCCCCAACTCTGGGGGCTTCATAAAGTTATTCTCTTTTAAAGCCATAGAAACGATTAGGTCGAAAAGACTCCCATTACACCAAGTTTGCCGAGAGCAGCGGCAGAAATTATGGGGTGGGGTAAATATATAAGTGTTCATTATATGACACCACGGTCGTCTTTTCTTGACTGGCATTTTTCCTGTCTACGACCGCATTAAATTTTGGAGGTAATCTGACCCAGTTATATATCTTCATCTTCCATAGTTCAGAAACTTGCACACTATCATTAAAGAGTAGACATAGTGCGAAATTTCTTTTGGCTATTGTTTTTTATGAAAGTAAAGTTAAATAGCAGAACCAATACGACTTTGCAAAGCTGCACTGTCAACCTTCGATCAATACCATACCACCAATATGTGGGGCTCAGATTTCGCAGGTGAGTGTCGCGTGCCGGAAACATTATAAATAAGTGATATCTGGTACAGTGTAGTATTTTATATAGTTTCATCCGATCAAACATATTTCGTCTATCTCTAACTCTACATTCTGTAGTAGCCGCCCCCTCGCTTATATTGGACAACAAAGTGAGTTTTTGATCAAATTACTCCGGTCGGGAAAAAAAACGTGTTGCACTGAGCGCGTCAATAAACAGAATGTACACATGTGGTTGGATAAAATTCTCGGTTTTGACAATACCGTTGGTTGATCAGTACTTTGGTGGGTCTATGGCTGTTGATAGAGAGAACTACATACTTGATTCTGAGAGACAATTGCCTGCTGTGCATTGTATCGCACAACTGACGTACAGAGTAAACATTACTTGAAATGAGCACCATAATATCTACGACGCATAAGATGAATGTACATATCTGTAAATAATATAATGGAGCAGATTAATGTATTTTTGCTACATTATATATGAAACGTGTGTAATGTACATGTCCCTACGCTTTCTGGAGTTTTGGCTCATTGAGTGGTTTATACCCAGTTTTAGCGCAGGGGACATGAAATATGAAATATGTACATATTGATGTTTTAACCTGACAAGCAGATTAATATCACAAGAGTCGTGATCTAATTACGGCTGCAAGCTGAACGCAGGGACATTCCTACCGAACAGTCTTTTTATCTTTGAATGTTATGTCATTTTATATCACTAACTTTTAACTCTTTAAGGTACACTGCGGATTTACCATATTGTATCGGTTCTCCCGTTGTAAATGGGTATTTTTAGTAATCATCTTCTTGCAGACTCTGTGTGGACACTTAAATGCGAATGCATGTAAGGCGATAAGCCTTGTCTCACCACCATGCCAGAACGCGTCTTTTGGTCGTACCAGGTCAAATGTGATGCAATAATGAATATGTCTCGAACAATTTGCGTCTTATTCAACAGAAATTGACATTTTTTTGTTTCTTAGCACCCTTGAAGGACTGTGTGTCGGTTGAGGAAGTAAAGCTTTCCAATAAAATCAGTTCTTTTCAATCCCACATTTAGTTTTTAATTATTATATGGTTTAACATTTGATGGCTATTTTCAACTTTTCCATTGTTTGGTTATTAAATCACAATTCAACAAACTTTGCGCTTAGATCCGGAAATTTAAATGATTAATTGTTACCAATTATATAAGGACCCGCCAGTACTTTCGGACCTGTATCCACTTTCGAGGAAAGCTTCTCTTCTTAGCTCCATCTTTGCCTCACCGAGGCTCTTGACTGCTGTGCCCAGTGGTGCCACTTAATTCGTAGCCTCGGGCGACTTCGGTATCTGATACAATATCCCGATTCTGGGGCCCATCGCCGTCAACAACTGATAATTTCAAGGCGTTGTATTTACATTTTTAGGTAATGCTCACACTGCAAAAGTCCCATATTATATTTTACATTACATTCATTAGACAAATTAACTTTCCGTTAACGCTAACCACACATACATTTTGGATACTACTTCTTCAAAATATCGAACAGGGTCTAACCTACTCTGGCTGCTATTTTGAAAATTGTGGAGTCTGCACCCAATGGTTTGTAAATGAGGATACTTGGGGTGGTGGTGGTGGTGGTGGTGGTTACAATATATGAAACCAAAAGTATATATTTTGCAAATATTTCGGAGCATCAATAATAATATGATATATGGTGTGGCCGCAATTCACTTTGATATCCAAATCAATTGTATTTTTGTGCGACGCCCCCCCCCCTCCCCCAAGCAAAAGGTACATTCTCGAAATGTCCCCGATTTGCGCGATATCTACAACACGGCCATCGCGGACATTTGTAACGCGAACATTTTCTGGCTTAATTTTTAGAAATTATGGCGAGTGAAGCCGCCCATGCACAGTACATCATTATTGTTTATCATTTATATAGGATTGTGTTTTGGCATGATAAAATGTAAATTTGGTTCCATGATCAATGGCGCTTGCTATGCGCCATGTTCAAAATGGTGCTTGATTCGTCGGCTTGACAGTCTAGGTATCGTGTTGCATTTGGGTTTGTAACTAACGATGATAACTGCTTCAGACACAACCGAGCGGGCAGATGAAAGTTAAGATAGTAAGACATGTTTGTCCGGGTAACTTGGAGAACGGACACTTGGGACCTAGCGAAATATTACGATAACGATCACAGCGAACAACCACGGCTATGCTGTTTCATCATGGAGGAATAAACTATTCCTCCATGGTTTCATCGAAAACCGTGCATGGCTATATAGCTATGCTTTTTCCCCGGCACAAGTTGACCCTCCAGACAAGCTGAAATTAAATGCTGTGTTTGAGTTGACTTAAATGCAAAATAACGGCTTATGACGGCCGCTTTCTCGATAAATCTTTCAACCGGGGCTATGGCAATGCTGTTTCACCGTACATGGGGGTCCATGCACTCTACAACCGTGGCTATGGCCTATGCAGCTATGCTCTTGCAACGGCCCAAGTTAGCCCTCCACTGCCGACAAGTTTAAATATATAATACTGTGCTAGAGTTTACTTTAAAAACAAGGAAGGGGGCCACATGACGGCCACTTCTCGATAAAATCTTTCATCATCGTCGATCAATTTTTATTAGCTAAGGGCGACTTAAAACTTTTCATTTATTTAATATTTCATAAATATTTTTTAAGGGTCGGGACTCGGGCCTTTTCAATTTCAGTGGGGTCGGTGGGATTATCGGAACCACGCATATATTTTTGTTAGACCTTAGGTAACTTGGACATTCTTTGCAACATGTTTCAAATGGATGTCTGTTCCCCTTTTACACATTATCTCCTTCGACGTCAGTATAATTTGTTACCTGTCACTTGTCCGTTATACATGTATATATATATATATATATATATGTGTGTGTGTGTGTGTGTGTGTGTGTGTGTGTGTGTGTGTGCACGGAAGCGCAAAAAGATTATAACACGTGACAAATGGCAAATTCAACAACGTGAGGGAGGGGAAGGGAGTAAGAAGTAAGAAGTGCAATTTCCTGCCTCAAATTACTGTACAGTGTTGACCAATTACGAGAGACAACTTGAATAAGAATACATTTCCAAATATAAGTCACACGATATTTAAATTTGCAGAGTTGAAATGAATATTTGAAATAAGTGTCAAGAAATTTTCATTCGGCTATTGATAATTTTGTATACAAATGCAACATATCACTGCAATGTAGGTGTTCATATATTTATTCTGATTTTTACCACATTTTCGTCTTCCTAAATAGCGTTTTGTATTTCTTGTACTTTTTTAAATGGTAAGTTAAAAATAAGTCAAACCTGTCTGGATGTTACGTTCATGAGTACGGTCCATTAAATGGATTTATTTGATTTTTCACATTTGTGCACATAAAGCTAACCACTGACTTCCTGCTCCTGTTTCGTAGCAATAATACAGTCGTATCTGATTAATAAGCACATGCGCACAGCAGGTAGAATCAGATTCTGCACTTCGTTCCTGCGTTTGCCTTGAAAGTTCGCGCGAAGAGTCATGACTATTTTTCTGATAATAAAACAGCCATGTGAAGGACAAGTGAGGCAATTTTCTTCTCTTACGTTAGTCTATACTCTTCTTGTCGGCTTGGTACTTTTACAACTGCAGCGCATGCAAGTTGGAGATGTAACGAAATGTCGCGACGTTATCTTTTAGTCTGAAATTTGCAGTTTATGTAAACTCGAGAAGGAAGATCTTCCCCCATTTAATGTTTAAATGTAGTAAAACAAATCATATAAGAACGAAGTATGTCTTTATGTTGTAAAACAGATTGAGGGAGCGCAATTTGGAGTACGTATGGAATAAGTACATGAGTTCATCTTAGATAGGGAAACTGTGTCTTATACTTGGTGACCAAGCCTGTTTATATGGGAACAATGTTGGGTCTTTGTTTGACGCTATTTGTAAACAATTTCTAACTGGGGCATGGTGTCACAGGCGAGAGTCGCTGGATGACCTGTCAGAGCCGACCTAAGCACATTACTTTTTTACTACAATCTACAGCTGATATTATTGGATGTGTGTCGTCTATGCTTTTAATTTAAGATTTTAGATCAATGCCTTGCATATGATTACGTGTATTCTACTAAAACGTGTCTGACGCACCGTTTGTTCTGCCCTGCCCATGGTGCCCCCGCTGTAAAGGGATAGAGTCAGGTATAAATTATTATTATTATTATTATTATTATTATTATTATTATTATTATTATTATTATTATTATTATTATTATTATTATTATTATTATTATTATTATTATTATTATTATACGGATACGTATGTATGTGTGCGTGTATGCATGCATGTGTGTATGTATGTATGTATATATGTATGTATGTATGTGTGTATGTAAGCTTGTATTTTCGCGGGCCCTAAGCAAATGAACCATTGACTTGACCAGTTTTAGCGTCTTTAAATAAAGCTTTTACTCACTTAATTACTTGCTTACATAGGAGAGTATGTTCCATTATAGATCAACAAGACCAGTATAAATAAGTAAAGTTGTCTTTTCTTTGCGTTATCTTTTTACCAAAACATGACAGGTAGCAGCTTTTATCACCATGGCCAGCCCAAGCCGTCATCGTTTACATTTCTCTGTGGAACATTTTAGGGGCTTAGCAATATCGCCATTTATAATTTACAAGACAATTGCCTTTTCGTATCGGGAACGATTTTGCCACCTGACTGTTAAAAAAAATTACCATTTAGCATTCTTACGTTTTCAAGTCCTTTTTTTTTTTAACTTTAAGAAAGAGATTTTCGCAAATACGAAAGGCAGTTACAGGTCACAAACTGAAAGCACTAAATCTTAGTCTGGCTTACATGAGCCGTTTGGTGGACTTGGCAATAAAACAGATGAGCTGAATCAAAATCCATGAGCATAAATACTTGACCGTCGGCTATCTGTAACATGTCTGCGTTTCGATCGCCAGGCGCTTGGGTTGCTCGAGAGCAGAAAAGGCTGTGACTCTCGTAACATATTGGATATAGGTCTATTACGTGTTGTAGGTGTTTTATGTGTATTGCTTTATGGGTTCGAGCAACAGGCTATATTCGTTGCTACAGACGCTCGGCCGCAAAGAGAAACAGCACGCAATATTTTGTAAAATGGATCTTTAAACAGTGGCCTTTAAACACCATGCTGATGCGCTCGTTTTCCTTCCAAACCACAATACGTGCAGGCCCAATACCTTGTAAACATACGGATTTTGAGATAATGTATATCTGTGTTACTTTAATTGAAAGCGAAGCATGTTTTTTAATAATAAGTGTTTGTCTAACTATGTCTAGCAAAAGACCGGAAATGGGTTGCTTTCCTGTGTGAAGCCCTTTGGGTCGGCAACTTAATGTAGGTCATCGCACCAGCGGTGACCGAGCGGTTTTATCGAACTTTCTCTCCAGTTGCATTGAACGTTGTGACCATTTTTGTATCACTATGGTAACTTTTCAACCATTAAAGTATCGTATGGAATGACTTATCTGGCAGTTCTTCAGTTCAAGAGGACAATGCACAGAAAACTCTTTCCACGGGTCAGACAGAATATTTGTTTCAAGTGAGCACTTTTTGGTGTACAAGTGGAATAACTACAGAAATCACTTGGCCTCTGCATGTCCTGACAAATCTTCATCAATGTCTACTGATTGGATTTTGTACATTGGCAGATTACTAAATCCAATGTAACTATAAACCGTCATTCAATTAGGAGAAGAACGTGTCCAAAGTTTTCTTCTCTCAGATGAGCATCTGTCACTTTCTCAACGGCCATTTCATAATTTGATCTTTTCCCCTAAACCGGTCGGTCGTCAATTGTGATTCGCTTTACTGTTTTTGGCCAATTTTTGCAGTAATGACGGACAATTTGAATGATAACTGTAGGGAAAGTCTATCAAAATAAATAATCCGTGTCAACTGCTTTCCCTGGTTTGGGCATTCCCGACAATGCCAAGGAAAGCTGTTGACTCAGTCACACTTTACGCCGTTTCTCATGATTCTGAACAATATTTTCTCTCATGCCAAGCCATAGCGTTACAAACCGCTGCCAAGCTACGTTGCTGCCGGTTTTAAGATGCAAAATTTAATAAATGAACGTGATTTAAGATGTTGGTGTGTGTGTAATGTTTATCCAATGAAATGCAATTTGTTCCCGAATTGGGGTGTTTTAGGTTTGTTTTACGGCAAGCCGTTTTGAGTTTGATTGAAATAATAGATATATATTTAAATCTTTTCATAGATGTGCAAAAGTTTTACGCACACGTCCAAAAGAAATGCACTTGTGTAAAATAAGATATTATGTTGCACATGTGTGAAGAAGATTTACACAGATGTAAAATAAGTACAATATTACACATGTGTAGAACTATTTTACGTTCGTAAAACCCTTGACATTTTGTTTTCTCGGGGTTCAAGTGAAGTAACTATTCCTTTTCAGGGCAATTTCAATGAAAGAAACTGGTAGAGAAACAGAGAAGGTCATATTTCCATAGGAAATAATCTCTCTACTTATAAGAAACATTAAAGACGAGGAACTATGATTCCTTTATTGGTTGCATAGAAAGCAATTATTGTTTCTACTTAAAATAGATGTTGATAATGAAGACTGAAACTTCTTATATTAAATGCATAGACATGATGTTTATATATACATATACATATATATATACATACACATATATATATGTATACATATATATATATATATATATATATATATATATATATATATATATATATATATATATATATTTATATGGACACAAAGGTGAGTCGTGCTGGTCAACAAAATATCAATGCAATAATGCAACAGTGACACCATAGTGTCCCAACAGACAGACTAACAATATTTTGCATTAACTACTAAAATTTCAATGTTTAAAATATTTGCATTGATTACATGCGGCTTTGTATGTTTACTCTTGCAATTGCCTGCAAGGCAGACCTTTGTGCAGTATACATGACACTCAAAACTGCCATAGTTTATTCTACTGATTTGGTCTGAATAATCTTTGCACATCAAATGTGTTTCAATTATCAACAAGTTTCCGAGTGAAAACGTTCTGGGTTGGATTATTTTTGGCTTCAAAGTTTACGGTAGTAACACGTGACCGAGGTTATGGACACCCCCCCCCTCCCAATTAGAAATTATGTTGGAGTGAAAGACAAATTCAGCTGGTAAATCACGATGATTATTCACTGGTATGGAGAGTCAGCTCACTTCACTAAAGTCTGTCCATTAAAAAAATGTAGGTTGATGAATATAGACATATATCAACCAGCTGATCTGTCGCAAAACAGCTTCCAAAAGAGTATCAGCATAAGCTGCTTTGACGCTTAATCTGTTCACAGCGATGTTTATATTGCATCTGCTGGGTTAAAGCCACCCCTCTCTGCACCAGGAATGTTACTAATACCCCCCTTGCTCAGAGTTTACTTCAATGTACTAGAATTTTTGCGTAAGAATTTTTTTAACACATGATTTACGTTTTTGAGAAAGAGTTCTAAACCTAGGAAAAGATAAACACATTTATATAAAAGTATTGTACATCTGTAAATTTTCTTCGCATGGGCGAAATGATTAATTTACGCATGTGAGTTATACATGTGCAGAGGTGCTATACATGTGAAAAACGTCTTTGCGCATACTTGTAAAGCATTTCTATTATTTGGGTTTTACCTGTTGAAATACAAGAATATGAGGACTTCAGCCATTTCAGGTGTCATTCTATTCATATATCTAAAATATATATTATATATCTGATATATACATATATGTATATATATATGTATATATATATATATATATATATATATATATATATATATATATATATATATATATATATATATATACAATACTCGTCCATTCCACGGATAACAGCTGTCAAGTCGGGTACCCTGTTTTAAAAGTACTTTAACGACCACTTGCAATGATAACTCACAGAACGGACATCAGGAACCTAGCGAAACATTACGATAAAGATCACCTATTAACCGGGGCTATGGCCTATGCTGTTTCACCGAACAACCGTGGCTGTGCCTTATTAAATTTTGTATTGCTATGCTGTTTTCCCGTCCCATGTTAACCCTTCAGACAAGGTGAAATAAAATGCTGTGTTTGAGTTGACTTTCCTGCAAAATAACGGCACATGACGGCCGCTTTCTCGATAAAATGTATCAGGGGCTATGGCTAAGCTATTTCACCAAACAACCGTGGCTATCCGCTATGCTCTTTCCAGGGCCCAAGTTAACCCACCATTGCAGACAAGTTGAAATGAACCACTGTGTTTGAGTTGACTTTACTCCAAAATAACGGCATGCGACAGCCACCGTTTCGATAAAATCTTTCAGCCTGGGTCGATCAATTTATACTAGGGAAGGGCGGCTTGAAACTTTTTTTTTTCATATTGTATGTTTCATAAATATTATTTAGGGTCTGGACTCAGGCCTTTTGAGTGGGTTCGGTCGGGTAATCGGAACTACACACATCCATATTTTTGTTAGGGTTTTGGTAACTTGGTTATTTGCCGCAACATTTTTAAAATGGATGTTCTTTCCCCTTTTACACATTACTTCCTTTGACGCCATTGAATGTGTTACCTGGGAACCACCGAGGGCACTTGTTTAATAAAAGGATGCAAACTTGTGAGGACTGTTTTCAATCTTAAACATGACTGTTTCATCATTCGTGTACTTCACATATTCATTACCTCATAACGCTAACTTATACATGTATGTCAAGTGTGTGCGTCACACACACACACATATACTTTTTTCACAAAGTTCTTTCTTTTTTCTTTCTTTTTTGTTTTCTTTCTTTCTTTCTTTCTTTCTTTCTTTCTCTCCTTCTTTCCACTTGATTTTATGGCGGCTTAAACTCGGACACTGCGTGATAACGAAACTTGACATTTAACACAGGCATAGCACCTGCGGTGAATCTTCGCAGATCGCTCCAAGAAGTTGACAGGTTGAAAATTATGCAAATAAAAGGCAATTAAAATTGCTGTTTTATGTACTATTAAAGTAGATTGTAAATGCCTGGGCATTTTAGTTTTTCTTGTTCAAGGATACTTTTAAGCATAGGCTGAGTATCTGGACTCCTGCTTATTTTCCACCAATACCTATACTCCCGTTTGCCACTTGCTTTAGGGATGGAAACCAAGACTTCTATGTAGCCAAAATGAACTCGTGCCTTGCAAAGTGGGACAATGTCTCCATTTTTAGGGGTTCCTATGACAATTGCAAACAACTTTTCATATTCTTTATCACTGAGTTCGGTCGGGGTAACTAAACTGTGATTTTGAGTCATTTTAGAATATTTTGTTCTATACCAATAGGTTCTGTTTGCCTCAGCATTGTGACCTGATCTGGCGTCACGGGGGGGGGGGGGGTGATTGAACATTTTTGTCTGTAAATCTTACCGATTTATCATTCTCAGTTTCCTTTTCTAGCACTTCATTTTTCTTTAGTGCTTTCAATTTATCAAGATGCGTTGTGTCCTGCCTCTCTTCCGACGCGTGTATACAGCACGGTTTAAGGCAATTATAATTTAATACACCATGCAGTGTGGCTGGTGTATAGTGCATTCGCTCGAGTATTTCGTGAACTACCAGAGGTCTTACCCATCAGCAGCTATTTTCTTCGAATTAGCTGCTAAGCTGGGACTAATTGGCTGTATGCCAGCTGTCCCTGCACATATATGGGATTTTTCTGAGACGTTTTGATATCTCAGTATTCAGGTGTTCTTGTTTGGTTCGTGGTAACTGCAATGTAGTATGCGATATGTGATCAAATCTTTCTTTCAGATTTTCCACATGTTCTTGGTACGAACTTGAAAAGCTCTCAATTGGCCTGAAATACACATTTGCCAAATCACGTGGTTGTCTCATAAAGAACAGATAATACGGCGAAAAGTTGCTTGACTAAGGCGACGTGTATGTATTGTATGCGTATCTAACGGTGCTTACGAACCTGACCCAATCTGTTCTACCCAGATTCTCCACCATGTTGAATAAAGATTTTCCAGTCCGGTAGCAATTGTTTCAATCATTCATTGTATCGTAACGTTCCTAGGTACACGATCATTCTTTTGAACTGTGCGTGAATATCTATATTTCAGATAGCTGCACTGTACGCCTTGTATGCTGTCACAGAGCAACTCCCAACTTCCGGTCAAAGCTCAACCCCGTGGTGTGCAAGTCATTTCGACCACGTGACCAGGCTAATCACCCTGCGTGCCCTACCCTTATAAAATCAGGAGTCATTATACGACAATATATGGATTGTTTATTTATGCAAGCATTAATTTTGTATATGTAAACACATTAACACAGATGTGAATTAACACAGGTAAAATACTTTCTCATGTGTCAAAAATTACGCATATGAATAATTGTGGATTTAATGCTAAAACGGCTTACAACACAGCATAACAATGCGATAAAAACATCCGTAAACATATAAAAAGCCGTCTGAGCAGTTAATTGACTATTACACGTGTGTGAGAATCGTCTTCACATACGTATGTGAAGCTGCTACCGGATGTGTGTAAAAGAACTGCACCTATGTAAAAACAATTATAAATACATGTAGCTTAGGCAGATTAACACACATGCGAAGCTCTTCTTCACATATGTATGGCACGCCAATTTAGTGTTAATGCATAATTATACACATGTGCGAATAATTACACATATTTATAAAAGATTTAGCAAGATGGCAACGTGTTATTATTTGTATGTCATGTCACTGTGGTACGTTTGTTTATTCAGCAGCAATAGCGAATACAGACATAGAACACAGCTATTGGAAGCAGACATCGGACAGTTTAACTTTTTCAGTGCAAAGTTTTAACAGAGTGAACAGTTATCCTGGACATGGTATGGGGGCAACACAGCGAAAACGCGACAACAAAAGCTGTTGACCTGAGCCATTCTTATAGTCTCCCCAACCGCTGGCATGTTGGTAAATGAATGAAAGGTTGGTTAACAAAGAAAGTGAATAAAGTATCGAAATGTACATGCAAAGCACATTGACTTTTGTCGAAATAGGCAACAAAAGAGTTCAAGCGTAAAGGCAGCACGCAAGAAGTAATCAGTTTGGTATTAACTGATTCTTATGCATCCACTCACCAGCCTGACTACACGTGCTACTTTCTTCCGTCTGTTGAGATATAGCCTCAAACCCGATCCGTTTTGAAAAGATGTCGCAAGGAAATTTATCCATTGTGGGGGAGGGGGGGGGGCAAGTTGATGACCACTTGACACAGTATAGGCAGAGTATCATTAAGTGTTGTCAGTGGCCATAAGCTTAATTGTTTTCCACTTTATATCATGTTCAGCTTAATTTAACTCGGTAAGAGTACAATTGCAGGGGACCGAGATAAGTCAAGAGTTCATTATTTTGCTTCATTGGGTATGGTTGCACTGAGAGTCATTTTTAGGGAAGTGTATTTTTCTACCCGACTGGGCCCTAAAATTTTTCACAAAATATGGTCTGGATCTTTTTCAAAATCAGTGGGCACGTATCCTGCGTCTATAAATTCGGTCACCAAGTTGAACTGCCCTATGTGCCTAATCTAATAAATCCGCCAGTGCTTTGGTCGTGTAGTACATGTAGACTACCAATACAGTCTCTGAAACATTAATAGCCTATGTTCGTCAGCAGGTAGACATGCTAGCAAGTGGAAACTCGGAGCCTGACATGCATCTTCCCTTTGAAACGACTGACCGACCCTGGGAGTTAATTGTGTTTATCCCCGGATGGATCCACCTGCACCCGTTGGTCACCTGGAGAAAGTGCACTTGTGGCCCCACCTGTTGTTAATATACGTCACGGTCTAAACTGCAAGCTAGCTTCAACGTTGAAGGCACATGTCTCCCAAACAACTGAAGCTCCGTGCTATATATATGATATTAGAGGAAAAGCTGTATCCTAGTTTTTCTGTGTTTTTTTTTTCTCATTCTTTCATTTATACTAAATATTTCATAGGTATAGTTATATCTAATCCTATACTGCCGGATTTTTGTGTGTGAAATATATATGTGAACTGACTTGAGTTCAAATTTACAACTTCAGAAGATGATGGTCATCATACTGAATCCACGCTTACAACTGCAGCCTAAATAGCATTACATAACTGCAAGGCGGAAGTCTTCAACCAAAATTTGACATCATTCACAGTTCCAAATTTGGCGATCCAGAAAGTCTCTACTATTTGGAATGCAATAGAACGCGTGAACTTCATGGAATATTTATATAAAATAATTGAAGTTGTAACAATTCTCTTGAGACAAAGGAAATAAATTGAGTTGGTTGCTATACCCAATGAAATATATACTGTGTATGGCGAAAGTATATTCAAGTTTTGCAGGTGAAACCATTTCAACTCCTCCAAAGTGTAGTTGTTCTGTTTGCCACTTTTATGTTTATAACCCTCAAATTCCTCACATGAAATGATCAGTCATGAAGACTTTGACGTATGTCATGTCATTTTTGCTTAAATACATGACTTGTAAATCTCAGACTTCCTGTTAGGCTGGTTGTTTTATTTATAGCATCGATACCATTACTGGTGTGAAATAACCACAGCAAGCACCCAATTGAATTGAAACCTTTTTGAATGATTAAAAGATCAGAAAGGTGATGTAAACATAATGTAACTTATAATTGCAGAAGTTGATTACTAAATACTTCTTTCGTTGATGAACCAAACTACAGGCTTAAACAAGTCCGAACGCAATTATTTTTTCAAAGCTCAAAAATTAACAAAGCTGCGATTCACTTCATTTGTAATGGTTCTCACTAGCCACCAATGTCGATGCAACAGATATTGTAAGAGATGTGCTTATATTCAGATCATTTTAGTATGTACGAACAAACAGAACGACTAACGATGTGATAGTGTAAATATGAAATGATTGTGAAAGGATCATGCTCCTGTTAAGCATTGTATGACCTCCTGCTACTTCACATTATGCATGAAAAGGTCCAATGCTTACGAGAATGGTCTGCAAAAACCATAATTACTGAACAGATGTAACATGATCGGTAGATTCCTTTATGGCTCGATGTTGGACCGGAGTTTTGCTTTCTTTTGTGACAAAATTATTCCCATTGCTTTGCTAAATCATTATTTACTTTCACATACCAACCAACAAAAGATATATATATATATATATATATATATATATATATATATATATATATATATATATATATATATATATATAGATATATGTATATATACATATACATATACATATATATATGTTTATTTATTTATTTATTTATATATGTGTTTATATATATATGTATATATATATATATGTCTGTATATATATGTATATATATATATATATATATATATATATATATATATATATAGTTATGTGTTGGGTGGTTTATGGGCAGAATGGTAATCCTCAGACCGTTTTGTGGGCAGTTGTTCGGTTTATCGGCAGCTGAAAAATGCCCATAAACCATGTTTGCCTTCAATTCAATGCGCTACATACGGAGTTTCAGAACCGTACAAATAAGCAAATCTGCCCAGATATTATGGGAAGCCATTAATACCCAGAAATTGTGGTAAGCTATACTTGGTATATACTGCCCACGGTCCGGTTTGAGTATTATAACTGACCCACAGACAATGGTGATGACCCACAGACCTGCTGTACTACCTATTCCATTGTATATTTTTTGTGGGCAGTGTATAATTACCCATAAACCACCCAAGGCATGTATATATATGTATATATATATATATATATATATATATATATATATATATATATATATGTGTGTGTGTGTGTGTGTGTGTGTGTGTGTGTGTGTGTGTGTGTGTGTGTGTGTGTGTGTGTGTGTGTGTGTGTGTACCCAGTGTTTGATTCCTATGTTTTGGTGAATTGCTGGTATTATCCTCACGCTGTCGGCAAAACAGACCCTATTGACACTGATATATGACACTACTGAGGTCAAATGTTTTTTTTTTTTTATGTTGGCCATCCAGGATTTTTCATGTGAAAAGAGTGGTGGCTGTGTTATCTTGTGGCGAAATGGTAACGTTGATAATTGCAGCAAATTAATTTCGTGCTTACATCTTAGTGAATAACATGTGGCAGTGGCAACGTTATCGACTACAATGTATGAACAGATTAAAAGAGGTTCCTGCAGTGCTATCTAATTTTTAAAAAAATATAATAATGTAAAGAGTATATGTAGTAGTAATAATTGCCCATCTCGTGATTAAACCTTGAATCAAAATTGACACACAACCCTTGTTATCAGCGTCGTTGTCATCATTATCATCATCAATTTTATCATATTGTGGTTAAACACCATTGACAACAGACAAAACCCTATACACGATTCTTGTTATCTCAGTTGACTTGTCAGTCAGCTGAGCTTAGAGGATGGTCCGTCGTCCGTCTATCATCAATTCACATTTTCGACTCCTTCAAAACCGTCAGTCAGATTCACTTTACCCTTCCCGGGGATGTGCTTTGGGTGGGCCTCTACCAAGTATGTACAAATGGTCATACTCCAGTGATTTTTTGGATTTTTTTATGAATTTTTTTAAATATGCTACTCCAAAGCTGCTCACACAATTGCTTTGATACCACACAGGGACACTCCTAGAGACTCCTAGTTCTTAATTGATGCACCACGTGTTGCAACAATTTTTTTTTTTTTATGAATTTTTTGTGTGTTTTTGCTATTTTCGACTTCTTCTCCAGAACCGTCACTCGGAGTACGCTGAAACTTGGTGGATATGCTCCTCCTGGAAGGGCCAAACAAAGTCGTTCACTACGTGGCACTGCTGTGGATCTCTGATTTTTAACGATTTTTCTTTTTTTTTTTCAATTTGGGTACTTATCAGTAAATGCACTTTTTCTATTGGTTACAATATTAAAGTCAATGGGTATTCTAATGCTCATTCATATTTTGGACTTCGACGATGAAACTCTCAGTTAAATTGATTTCAAACTTGGTGGCAATGTACTTTGGGTAGGTCTCTGTCAAGATTCTTCAAATCGTCACGCTCCAGTGATTTTCGGATTCCTTTGTGGGTTTTTTTGAAAATTTTTTTTATGGGGGAGGTAAAAAAGTTTTAATAGGGAAGTTTAATTTGGGAATTTCTAATGGTTATAACTTAAATAATTTTGGCCAGATTTATGTAAAACTTGGTAGGGATGTAGCTTTGATAAGTGTCTACCTATTATCTCTCCTGTCTTAAGTTCACAGAACCACAAGTGTGATGAATCTCTAGGAAAGCTGAGCATGGGCTTTTCACCAAGCCCTCTTGCGTTTCATATAAATATGCTTCATTTTGAAAATGAAAAAAGTCTTAACGAAATCTACCACTGTACATTGAAATTTTTCTATTTTTGTCTTTCAGATGGAATGACACTTTGCACTCGTGTGCCTTTAAAAAACTTGGATGGAAGGTAAAAAGATCGAATATCATCACAACCACCACCACCACCACCCCCATCCACCCCCCTCCCCCCCCAAAAAAGTAACCTAATTAGCGCATAGAATTAAAATGAATTCGTTGTTTGTTGACACGCCCCTGTACATATTTTTTTTAATGTTAATTTCTTTTATCAATTGGAAAAGGCTTGCTAGTCACTGCTTAAGTGACGGTCTAATTGTCAAATGTGACGCAAAGAAACTAGTTTTTGTTTAGTGGCCAAACACGATGTCACACGTGTACCTGTTTCATCAATTCACTAACTGCATACTTGTTTGGACCGTTAATTTACGTGTTTTATGTTCTTCAAATGCAACCAGTCGACTGATAAAAAGAAAACAGGCAAACCTATTCAGTTTGTACACAAGTCCGATGTCGAAGGGATTCCCAACATTGAGCAAACCATTTTGCATCTATATGATAAAATACAAACCATAAGGTTTCTTTTATTTTCTTTCAAATACCACGCGCAGTTCAGTTTTAACCCTTTCCTTCAGCATCACATCGCTCAATCCACTTATTCTGTATGTATTGTCACCTTGACCTAAAGACTTGTTTGTAAAATACATTTTCTTTCCTTGTCAGCTTGCTCATATGATGGTCTCATTCCGAGAATTCAAGAGTATGTTGTGATTCTTTTTCCTTAATACAGAGCAACATGTGGCTCTTAAATTACCCATGCAATGTTTCAATATGAGCTAAACCTATACAATCTCTTTATTTATGAATGGTCAGCCATACAGATGGACAGACGGGCTGACAGACGAATAGACGGACGGGCTGACAGAAGAATAGATAAGTATACCATCAGCAAAATCCCAAATGGTTTGTTACCGCAAACTTCAATGGTCATGTTTTTCTACGATACAAGCAACAATCACGTCCACTTGTGAGATAATAAATCAAAAGTCTGTTGTGGTCGATAACATTGATTGTGTACTTCTGGCTCTCGAGAAGAAAGAACGGGACAGAAAAACTAGCTGCCCACGGGCGTCCGTAGTACGCTTAACAGTATATATAGCCATGTTGATGATGAAAGCACGATGACATTATTTTTTCAGGGACATTCTGGGGATAGTTGCAGAACGTTTGCGAAATAACGAATGGGTTTAAGAGGAGTGTGTAAGTTAAGAATACAAGCTACTGGAAGGGACCTACGGTCGATGGGAACTTCATTCCTTGTTGAAGAGTGACACCGTTGTCTACAGTATACAGTCTTTCCATAGGCTAATGTAAAATATAGGCAGCTGCATATATGAACAAAGGAATGTGCATGCTTTTCTGGTTGGTGTCAAAGTGAGGCAACTAAAAAGGGATCCTTTCACTCTAAACATATTTGTTGAAATGGCAAATGTTGGCGCGCAATTGTTCAATATGAAGCTGGGTCATTACCTTATGATTGCATTTTTTTTATTATATTAGCTCTGGATTCATATGTTGCAAAAACTATACATAATGTTTACTAGTCTGTATGTGGATAATCACAGCACAATATTATTCTGAAAAATTACTGAAGTACCATGCAGATGCAAAGTCTATTAACGTCATTCAAATAATTATATTATCGGTAGCAATGGGCCTTAGCAATTTGCAACTTATGCAAATATTCATTGTTAATGCAATGTGAGTCAGAGCTTTATGCGAATATTATGAAATTTTGTCTTATTTCTATTAAACCAAAAAAAGTATTACCTCATTACGTATTTGCACAAATAAAATAAAAATCTTTAAACAAGAAAAAATATAAAAAACCTGAAAAGAGAAAAATAAATAACACAAAAGATGATGATTGGCCAGTGTCGATTTCAAAAACACAACAAAACGAAAAGAAACGAAGAAAAATTCTTTGCGGAAAAAATAACCTGTGATAAGCAATGGTACTTTTGACACCATAACTACCATTTTTTTACGGAACTATTTATTTTTTATCCCACTTTCTTCTATATGCAGTCGAGTTTTATGTTACTGTTCTTCCACGCTTAAACAGATGTTTTGGCACCATATTAGCTGCAGTTTTAACGTAAAAGGTAGCATTAATTCCATTTCACATTACTGCATCAATACAACGAGCTCTGGCCGGCAACTTTAGGATATACCAACATATTTTATTTGGCTGCATACAAATTCATGGTTACCAGCACATGTTAACATTCATTCGTCTAATCTGCTGCAAGGCAGTCACAGGGGCCAAAAAAGGTGTGAATCGTCCATCGCTCTCAGGTGCAGAGAAATGAGTGCATTACGAGTAACAAAGATAGCAGAAATCTAGTTTCAAATGTGTGCAAATTAACGTGTCAGATAACAAAAAATGGACTTACTTGACAATAACACTCTACAAGTGGTTTCAGCCATAGTTCCTGTTGCAATGATTTTGGCTTGTTTTGCTTCACTATGTTCCTCTTTGGTATTTTCCAGGGGCAAGTGCATCCATTGGAGGCTTTTACACTCCTTTTTTTAGAAGTTTTGACAATTTTAGATCTCAAATAAAATTCGCAGGAAAGATCGCAAATTGAATGTGATCCGAGCATTCTTATGACCCCTTTTATGCTGAGACCACTCCTAATAATATGTTAATTCTTTTTTTAAGTGGAATATGTTTCATGTATATGTGCATTTTCTGAACTATCGATGATGACAGATCTTATGTAGATCGTCAATACTTGTCATATGTTGAATTTCCCAAAAGAACGGCGGGGAGGGGGGAAGGCAAATACGACCACGGACCATGGAAAAAGAGAAAGAAACCCAAATCAACCCTATTTATAACATTACATTAAAGAATTTTTGAACACATATATACAATTTGTTTTGGCTCTCTTGGAAAGGAAGTGCCAATGTTGTATTTGTGTACAAATTGATTTTTTGTCGGCAACGAGGAAAGCCATGTATCTTTGTTTGAAAATGCCTTCATTCAGGCCATAAGCTAAAAGCAAGTTATAGTATTTCTCCATTTTGACATACGTACATTGTTCGAAGTTTGTCGAAGCTAAGAAAAGTGGCAGGCCTACATGTTTTGCTATAAAAATTGCCTCTAGAGCCGTGTGCTTTGAGTGGGATGAACATGACATTTACCAAATGGTCTTTAGAATCAAAAATAGAGAAACATAGCTCAAAATGTGTTTTGGGGGCCCGCAATCATTTTGTTGGCCTTTGTAATTAAACCAGGGACATCGTGATCTTCAAAAGTAGCAATTGGGGTTTTAATTTTATATCAAATGATTATATTGTGAATTATTTACATGATTTGCTCCAAAATATTAAATTGAAACAGCCTTGTCCAATGTACCAAATCAATTAATAGAATCAGCTTGATGAGAACGGTGTTATTTCAACCAGATTTAGGACGTATCTTGCAAATAGAGAAGTTTTCGTAACCACTGCATCCAGCCTTCATTACACAACGAGACGCTCCCTTAGAATGCCGCCGATATTTTAAAGAAAGCTGGAATTGTGTTCTTTTTGGTTTTAGATTAATTAGGTTTAAGACATAATTGAACATCATGTCAAGTAAAATCAATTGATCTTTGCAGTTACTGGGGTGAAATATAGTGCCCTCCAATCGGATAGCAGTATTAGTGCGAGATAATTCTGTTAATCCAGATTTGCAGCAAATTATCTGCTAAGAACCTTTCGACGCTTGAAATAGCATAGTGAGATGCCCCATATTGGGAAGTATCATTACTTGAGGAAGACCATGAGATATTGAGATAGATGACTGGAAACCTGCTCGTAATCTAGGATGAAGATGTAAATTGCGATAAAGAGAAACCTTTTCCGTGCGTCTTGTTTTATACAAAGGAATATATGACACGTGAAGATACAAAAGCAGCCCTAAAACTTTGATAACAAAAATTATGGCGTTACAGACTTCCAGCGTATGGTATAATGACACATCTAGGTGCAGTGCTTATCGGAGATAAATGACGCCTGTATTGCGCATCTGCTGAGATGCCGTCTGTGTATGCTTGACATGGCTTCCCACCTAGAGAGTATACGGTGGTATTAACGCGAGCCCGGTATACATGATTTATTACAAATGCCCCTATTATCGCCATTAAGTATGAGTGTCAGCGCACTGCTGAAGCGCATTTGAAGTGCATAACCGGATTAAGGTTACAAACAAGAGGGTAATTTGGATCATAAGTCCCTCGTCAAGACAAGACAGACCTGGTGCTTGTCACAGTGTCTTTATTGGTATGTTTCAGGGAACATAATTTACTTGACCCTTTGACCGAACACAACACCTTTTCAATTAAGTTAGAATCCCTCTGTGTGGCATATTGTCCGTGTCTCCAAGGTAGCCAAGTTAATTCTTATTGTGTCATTTTTTCCTGCAGCTTGAAGCAAGTCCACCTTTGCCGGACGAGAAGGCTTTGACGTGCCAACGGCATTGTATATGCGAAAAGAATAATTATGCAATTAACGAGCACACCGAGCTAATGCAAATGGAGGAATAGGAAAGGTTACGAGTATTCAATGTTACTCTAGTTTATGAAAATTTGCCTGTGATATGAATTATTGTAGCAAAGAAGGACCATTGGTGGTATTATTTGACAAGAAATACATGCCACCGTCTTGAAATAAAAAAAATATATAAATTTAGAATACCGATCAACTGACTTAACATAGACCGCTCCTGCTGTGGACAAACAGAACAAGGTGACACAATGTCCCTGCACCATACAAGGAACCTGAGTGTTCACTATCCATGTGCTAATGAGAACCGTCCAATTTAACAAATTGGCCAAAAGTGTGATGTTTTGCTGTCCCAAAGGAACTAAGGACTGCTTTAATGGTCAAAATAGAATAGATAGTCATCTTGCTTTGGCTTGAAAGTGACAATCTAATTTGGACGGTCCTTGCACTGCGCGAGCTAGCTCCATGGTCTTTGTTACGACTAGACTCCGCGTACGTGTGTGAACAATAGGTTGAGACAACATATGGCCTTCAATCCTGCTAAACCGGTACCTCTCACAAGTTTCTAAATATTACTGACAGGACCTTTCTGTTGAGAACAAAAATTGATGGTCAATGCCAATAACAAAATATTTTTTTGCTTACGCGACAAATCTTATAATGATAATAAAATGCCTTGTCGCGTACGCGTGTTTTTACGAATTAAGTGAGTGCTACATAATTATAGGATGGTTCGTTTGCGAGAAAAATTATATGGTGCTTGGTCTAAAAGACACAGAGGAGCAAACGATTGCCATTCCACCGGCTGTGAGGTCATAAGATCGTGAAATAAACCGATGGGCTCCAAAAAGCAGGAACGTGCATCACTGGAACAAACCAACGGTCCACCCATTGACAGTTGCACATCACTTATGCTATCTGAGGAGAGCTGTTGGATCACTAGTGTGCCTCCGAAGCACACATACTAGGCTAATGGTTGTATAAATTTTATAGAATTAGTCTGACTTTAATACAGATTGCCTTACATATTATTACAATGGGATTTTTAAATTCTCGAGTTTGAATCAGGGTGTTTGGCACCCTTACGGGCAGCCATTAAAAACCAATTTCTGGAAACACATACATGATCATGCAGTTTTTGTATTTTGTTTGTCTGCTAAACGGACCTACTTTTATGAAAGTGAAGTGGTTAAAGCACAAGGCTTGCTGTGTGGCTGATTCCAAACTATTATCAGACTTCTGCTTGCTTTTATTGCATTGCTTTCCCTATCTGGGAGACTCCGAATACAGTGCTTGTACTGGATTAAATATAATGAACTGGTCCGTGTCGATTATGGCATTTACGCCTTACTTGAACTATTCTTTTTAGGAATGGGGATTTGGTGCACCCAGCTGACTTGTACGTTTCCCATCTTAAGCTAGATGATTTGTGCCTAAGGTTGCTGGTTCCAGACCCGATCGTTCCCTGGTCACAAAACATGCTTATATTCACGGTGTATATGACGGGCGGTTCCGGTATCAATAGTGGCTATTGTACACATCGGTCGTTTCTTCAATATAATATTTAGCTTAGACAAGGAGCCGCTACTTAGAGAGACATGTACGGGTATAGGCTCCGAAACATGTTCTGAGTAGTTACCCACTGAAGACCGTTTAATTTATCTGGGCTAATGCAGCTCATGTCAATTTCTACAGACGGACAATACTACATCCATATGTATATAGGTTTGTCAGTGATAGGTTAGCTTATGGAGAGTAAAGAGTTTGGATTGCGGAATAGGGTAATGACTACTAGGAAATGGCTCTGGACATAAAGACACAAATACAATAAGATATCGCTTCGGATATCGAATTGAAAAGTTATCTGCTACCATATCAACCTAATTAAATGAGCGTGCATTTTTAAATACTAAAGGCCTATTGATTTTACGCATTTTTGCCCTAAACACCACCTTTGGATTGCACTGGATTTTAGAGTGTATTTTAGAGAAGTATTTTGAAGTTTACTTTGGGTATTTTACTATATCTGTTGAAGCGATTGGCTACAGGGTTTTGAATATTCATATCCGTATCGTACAATACTGTCCTGCTAGACCAGTCAAATGTGTACATGGCTATCATTCAAAGCAACGCATGTTAAATATGAATAGCTTTTACGCAAAAGAAGTTGTCAAAGCAAGTTATCTTCAGTTACACATCACAAATGATAATACTTAAATGGCTGTTCGGACATTACAATGCCAGCCATGCAAAATCTGACAGTGAGTGTGCCACACGTTCAAAGTGTTTATAAGCAAGACTGGATTGATTGGCTTCAACGTTTGTTCTAATCAGTATTAACTCCAAATAGGTTTAAGCAATTGTACATGGCTTAACCAATGTAAGATACAGTGGCCAGAAACTACAATACAGAGATAAATTTTGCAAGTACAGACCCCAAATTACACAAAACACCAGAAATTCCATTTTGGTAATGACACAACACGCCAAACCCGATTCATCAGTGCATTTATTCTGAAACGAGGGAATCTAAAACGTCCCTGACTAGTGAACAGGTGTCAACCCCTTCATGGTCAACAGTGACTTAAACCGATTCTTTCACCTTTGAAATAGAATTGTTATCACCACAGACACGATTTATACCAAATGTCAATATTCCTAAATAACAAGTCTGAAGTATTTTCGTGTTTTCAGCTTTTCTTGAAAAAACGGCATACATGCGCTTGTCTGTCATAGTGCCATATTCACGAGTGTCTCCTGTCGTGCCTTGAATGGCCGAAAGAATTGATTGGCACCTCATTTTTTCTGTGTTAATCCGTCGCTTTTGACTTGGCTGCCCAACCCAGTCAGGTCTTGGACTCATAGTTTAAGTACACATATCCCATGTATTTATGCGAGATTTGTCGACATCGTGACTGCAGCATGAATGGCAGAAAACATGGAGGGATTCAAAACTTCCTTCAAAATTCACTGCTTTAATTTATTTATCTATAAGAACTGAATCTTGCAAGCATAAAGTAAATATTTTGAATATAACATACACGTAATTTACATAAAATGCAATTTTAGACCATTTTTGTACATCATATATATGAAACAGACTTCTCCATGATATATTATTCAACGCAAAGCATGATTTGATATCAGTGTTAGTTTATGATATAAAATCATAAAGTTAGTTGGCGCTGGTCAAATCTTTAAGTCTGGGACTTTCGTCTTTTTATGAAAATGGACCATAATGTATTCCTCAGTCCTAACATCATGTCACAAGACTGTATGTTCCCATTAATGCTGTGAAAAGGAGTCAGTGAAAGGACGACATCTGAGAAAAGAAAAGACAATTACACGACAATCACTACCAACTTGTTTAAACTGTAAAATGGTAGAAAGTAAGGCACGCTTTAGTGTCTACATGTACCGGTGCAATTGTTGCTTTATCATTTTACATGTTTTGTACCATGCAGGAGGGATTCATCTAGGAAATACCTGTTTTCCTACGTTTAAAACAACGTTAAAGGCGTATGGTCATTGTGTCTTTATGAGTGCACCGTGCAAACACTGAACGGAGAGCGCGACACAAGAGACCAACAATGGAAATGACAAAATAAAAGGTGCTTGTGTTGCATACAAAATTTGTAGTCATCGGGTATTTCAGAGGGGACATCGGCAGAATTGAATAACTGTCTTGGTAATCCAATAACCCGTCTCCTGTCTGCTGGACATTGTCCATATGGGGCAGAAGAGGGAGAGACCTTATGGGCTCAAAATTGTGGTAATTGTAACACAAGAGTCAAGGCACGAAACAGGAACAGTATCGTGACCAAGGACTTTCAAATTCACTCTTTGATCATCGAAACAGATTCAACCATGTACACTATTTCGGTGGCTCCAGATTTCATTTCTTTATATTTCAGCTTTGGTAACATTTTTTATGCATGTAGGTGTCATAGGATGACGTACAAGGCTAGTAACATATGTCGATATTATTACCTAAGTATTTCATTTTTGCAAGTTCAAGAGAAAAATGTCTCCTTGGTTCAACAGTGACAAGCTTGAAGCTTTACAGGTATTATTCTCTTTTTTTATCGAGCGGGGGGGGGGGGGCTTCGTGTCGCCTAAGAAATTGTTTATCAACATCATAATTAAGGTGATAAATGAAGTTTGAAAACATATATATTACTATAGACAACATAAAATAAAAACACTTTATTCACTGTATCAAAACTAACTGAGTGAAGCTGCTTCGTTACATAACTGACCAATTGAGGTACATACGTACATTCGCGGCAGCTACCTGTGGCGACTGGCAGAGTTTGATGGCGACAGACGGTGGCCAATGTCGGTGATTGACAATTAATGGCCGTATTTTATAAAATCAGCGCCATCTGGCTGCAAATGACACTACCCCTGTATAATATTATGAATTTCGTGCACCTAAGTGTAAGCTTTTATCAACTTCGTCCACGAAATTGAAAATTGGGATGTACAGAATTGTTAACATATCGATTTTGTCCACAATATCGGTAAGTTGATTAATTCTGTCCACAGAATCATTAAATGTACCAATTTTGTCCGCAGAAATGAGAAATATTTTGAAGTTCGCCCACAAAGTCTTAAAAGCTTTCCACATTTGTCCACACAATCCATTTTTGATCAAATGTTGTGCACAAAATTGAAAAACATATCACGTAATCCATATTTTATACAATTTTGTGCACGGAATTGGGAAGAACATTTCACAAAATATATAGCTTAATCGATTTCGTGCACACAATTGTAAGAGTTTGAAACAGTTTTGTTCACGGAAATTTAAAGGTAGTACAATTCTGTCGACAGAGACGTTGAGTACACGGAATAAAAAAAACTAACTCAGTTTTCTCCACAAAATTCTAAAACACACGCAGTTGAAAAACTTTATCAATGTTGTCCACGAAATTGGTGACGTGTTAAACCGTAGAGTGCCAAGTATAACAGCTTCGAATTTCGTACCACCAGAGACCCTTCACGACGTTATCAGAAACGAGCAAATGTCGCAGATTTGTCTATGTTTTTATTTTGACCGTTTGGCGTGCTAAAATTGTTAAAAGGATAATAGGCCTAAAAGAAAAACATAGACTAAAAATAAAAAGGGACGACAGGGATAAACAACAGGCAAAATTTCATATAATATTGGCCAGTCTACAGTGTAACGCTGACAGTCTCCTGTCGAACGTCAATCCACAGCTTGCTGAATTCTCACGGTGGCACGTGGCTTCATGTGAGATGTGGAGACCGATGCCCTCTTGAAGTCATTATAGGAACTCACAAAAATGACCACGATAACGATTCTGTGGCTTCATACGATTTCGTTATTTCATTTGCGATTCTGTGCGCACAATACCTTCAGTATAATTTTGTCTTTTCTTCCAATTTTGTCCACGGAACTGAACAAATCTTATAGGGTTTTGTGAACTGAATACCGTTCTCGTCGACAAAATCGATAGCATGAATGAATATCTTTCATTTTTTCTGCATCATATTTATTCTTAAAAATATGTTGTTTTTTTAAATTTGAAATGAAAATTTTAAATTGAAATTTAGAAATTTATTCTTTAATTAGTTCTAACTTGAAAAATATTGATAAGAAGAAAGCAAAACACATTTTTGGAATACATACAACACTCTTCCCTTTGTCACCAAAAAAAATGATTCAGCATTCTTAGTGTCAGTTCCAATATTTTCCAAAATTAGAATTTAAATTGAAATTTGGTTGGTTGTGTAATTAGCTATACCTTTTTGAAATTTTGTATGCAAGCCCACATAATTTCCATTGTTGTATCCCCCTCTTTCTCTTCTTTCATGAAATATATAGTTTTGATGGTGTTTCAATTGAATTTTGAAGTGGATAAAACAAATGAAACTATGGAACACTTGATTAGTCTTCACTAGATCTCCGCCTTAATGAATTCTATGAAACTGATCGGACTTTGGGATTTTCTTTTGCAATTGCGTCCACAGAATCGTATACGGGTTACAATTTCGTGAAAAAGTGTTCAATTCTGTGAATTGTATTGGAATTTTGTGGACAAATCTGATAAACTGAATGACAATTTTGTTGACAGAATCAACATGGATTTTCCACAGAATCCTGAGTTGATTGAATTTGGTGAACACAATCGACAGATTAACAGCATTTCTGGAACAAAACTGGCAGGCTTATACGATTTTGCGATCAAAAATGGTAGCTTTACTCGATTTTGTAGACGTAATTGATAAACGTATGTTTTTTGTGGAAAAAATTGATATACGATACAATTCTGTGCGCGAAATTTACGGATTTCGTCCACGAAATAAATTAAAACATAATAAATTGATTTTACACTTGGCACCCCATACAGCCAAGCAGCCAATCGGCTGTCAAGGAAATTTCGCCGCCATATACCACCAGGCCTTAACAAAACCAGCACGGGGCGGTCGGCGGCAGATGATTATGCCCAGCAACCACAGATAGCCACCGGAATATGTCTATATGCCACATTCTGCAGTTACTGGTGTTACGTCAACAAGCCTGACCTGTCTGGTGAATCTCCATTATCTTGATCTGAACCCTTATCCCCTGCCAAACATATTTTGCACATTTCAGCGTAATTATCTAAAATATGATCAATTGATGATAAATCTAACTATTAAAATAGATCCCGTTTGTTTTACCTGGATTTTACCAGAAGTATTGACTTATCAAGTCACACTCCATGGCACAGATGTAAGCATATAATTTCACTCTTTCTTTGTGGTGGTTTGAGAGATTTGAAGAAAACCACAATGCAGTTAGAGTGGTTGCAGAGTTTATCCACTTGTTCCCCACGCTGATCAAGTCCCTGTCCCAGGTTGCAGAACTGAAAGGTGAGTAGGTTCCCAGTCGGCCAACCCTGCACCTGTGCCTTCATTGTCCTTTTTTGCAATAACCACTGCAACACCCCTGTGTGGTGTTCCTCATTGCAGGCAAATACTTACTGGACTTTTCCACTGGGAAAGCCCACGTGGTCGTCACTGGTGTGGGCATTCTGTTGGTGGCCAATCCTGTCTGGACTTTCCCAAACGTGTACAGCCCCAGTGTGCAAGTACCACCTTAAAGCCCGGTTGGGGATTCAGACTGATAGTTCTTTCATTGTTGGAATTTTGGTTTATCATAGATAAAGCTGTCTTTCCTCACACAGAACCCAACATCACAAGACACACCATTTGTAAATAAATTCAATTCAAAGCGAACGACCACTTGAGCCATAGTGAGAGTCATGCAATTTGTTTTCGCCCATATGCCGTCTGGCTCACATTATTGGGTTTTTACGATGCACTGGATTACGGCATCCAGTTCAGTAAGAGTAAACATAGGTTTTTGTTAAGCAAACATTTTACATGATTATAGTACTTATTACTTGCTTAATATTGCTCTCGGTGTCATGATCTGTGTACTCTCACCAAAGAGATCAGATTTTAGAGAAACTGATTCATTCCTTCATTCAGTTATTTTTCATTCCTTTACGATTGGCTAGTTGCTCGGTAACATTTGTCTACGTATTATTAATTTATTTGTTTATTTACTCCTTATTTATTCATTGGTTAATCAAGCTATCCATTCATTCATACTTCTGCCTGCAAAAAATGGCTATAAAACCGTTCCAGCGGCAAGTAACTCATATCACCTGGTGACTTAAATCATTATGCCTGTGTGATCACATCTAAGCTACAAAGGAAACCATTAAAGACACCTAGTTCAAAGACGTTTACCTACCATAACTGCAAGATATATATAAACATATATAAGAAGGCGTCATTTGTGACGTCCATCTCTATGGTGTAACAACAACTCAAAATAGATTTGATATCGTGATTCGTGATTCTTCATTTTGCCAGTGACCATCTCCCTTCCTTTAGCTAATAAAAAGAAAACAGGGAAAAGAAAGAGAGAAGAACAGGCCAAAAGTGCGTATTATAGTGGCAATCAATGTGTACTTCCTTCTACTGTTGCACAGTAAACTGTATTTGAACACCCGCAAAAGTTGCTGAGAGGGCCGGAAAGGAGTATATTGATAGTCAGGTTCATTAGACGGTTAAAAGACAGGAATTTGTTTTGAAAGACAGGCCACTGCGTAAAGGGGACAGAAAATGAAAAAATATATAAAAATAGAAGAAAGACATGTGTAATAAAAGGCGCCTTTTTACTTCTAACTTGATCATTATTTCTCCTTTACCTATATTACTGCAGAAATATGACAAATGGAAAGATACATTGCGCCAGACGTAACCTATAATGACCATAAAACAGATTCACACAAACAGTTTCTCTTGTGGCTTTTGGAATATCCCACTCGTCTTCCAGGCCATCTATTAAATGCAAGTCCAATTGTGCAGTCAATGTCTTTTGGTTCCAATATAATAAATGTACAATAGCCGCGGCTCCTGTAAGCATAGGTTCAATTGATGACTGTATCAATATAAATGAGGCCAGGTCTAATTCATCACTTCTTCGCGCCAATAATTATGTAATTGACTTCGCTTGAAAATCTAACTCAATATGTGCCTGGCCAAATGGGAGTTGGATGCATAGGTCCTTATGATGAATTGTTTGCCAACATTCAGTTGGCGTCCAGGGCTAAATTGCTCACTCGGGGCTTCCAAGCACATGTTTTGTTCTTTTATTGCCTACGGTGGGTCCCGTCAGAGTTTTGTGTTCAGCCTAGGGCCTTGTGAGTCTTGCCACATTCAACAAAATACCAAATTACAGTCGTGGTTACTTCAGAAATTTGTTATTGATATGTGCAGCCCTTAAAATTATATTCCTGCTAAACATTGGGGGGGGGGTTTGTGGAAAAGCCGCTTTCGTCATATTATTCAAATGGTCGTGTATTTTTAAATGAATTATGGCTTCATGGGGATCAAAACGGAGAAAAGTAAATAAAAGCAACATATATGATTAGGCGGATTGGCTGCACAAGATCTAATATTAATTCATCTTTTCTATAAAATATATGATGAGTACAATTCTTTATCTGTTTGGTTTTCTTGCCTTATGAGCATGACACACTTAAAGCTGCACTCTGATTGTTGTGTATGGGACGCATCCAGTATAGATATACCATATTTGTAGATATAATGCAATGTGAATGAAAATGGAGTCATCCTTTGCTTTCAGAAAAAAATGAGTGCAATTCCGTATCAAATCCTAGTCTTTCACTGTAAAAAGCAGGTACATTTGGCTTGTTGTCCCGCGCGGATAACCATACGAGTTATTGTTTTCCTTTAATTCAGTGTTGGGTGTCACGCAGGGAGTTATGGCTGTACATCTAAATAAACCACCATATGGTTTGATTTTGTCACAGTTACAAAACGACACAATCTGGTTCTTTTCCAGGTTGACCCAAGGCAAACAGCACCCAATATAAAGTCGTGGAAAGTCTATACTCAGGTGTTCTTGTCGCAGAGAATCTAAAATTTGCAATCGACAATTTAGTTAAAACGTCCATCCAGAATGCAGGCGAGGGAGCTTAAGCTTATTTTTAGACTTGTGATTATTATTTTTTTTTTTTTAATCTTCTTTTGAATGTTTTTTCTAGGGGCAAGGAGTTAAAGGCATACGACTGGTTACTTTGAGTTTTTCTTGCTTTGTCCTTCTTCTGAAACACAAGGGGCCATCACTTGGTCAGCCTTTAGACTCTGAATGGATGAGCCATGAGAGAGAATTTTTGCCACGGGGACACCGTCATGTCTCATGTGTCCAATCACAACACATAGCACACATTGAGGTACCAACGTGACAGATACACAAGCCTTAATGTAATTATCAAGTACCGCGTGCGCTGCTCGTGGGACTCCTTATGTATTTTGCGTGCTAATCTTGTTGCCCTCTCGATAGTAATATTTCATAAAGGCCACAGACATAGCGTGTAATATGGCCCGTTAGAAAGCTATAATGGAGACTGATCTAATTGTCCCTTTGTTTATTGATTTAGCCCAGGCTAAGCTTAGAGAAGATTCTGGTCTCATAAAATAGCCACCAGCTAAAATGAAGTTGCATGAACATGTACAAAGCAAAGTTTGCTTATTATTTTATTTAGTAAACGCGGTTTTATTTATATTTTCCGTCACCATTGTGTTAGTTCATTCCTTTTGCAATATTTCACTCAAAATCACACTCCTCAGCTTTATCTCTTTTCACAGTATTTCATTCTCTTAAAGGTAACTTTGTTTTGTATTACAAGCCCCTCTTCACTGCCCAAACAATTATTTTACCTAAGGGGGGCAACCTTAACCATTTGGAACATTTCAGGTAAATTTTTGTGAAGCATGCATGATATATTTTGGTGACTTTTACTAACTACTCCATAAGACGCCGACTCTACCTATATATAGTGGTATGATGTCTGTATTTTCTAAAAGCAAAAATTTTCCATTCATCAGTTTGTTTTAATGCTGCAAGACACTTAAATATCTGTTACAAAAGCTGTCATGAAGCTTTGACAAAAACATTGAGTCAAATCTTGCAATCTTTTTACAACTGCCATCACCTCTGCAATGGCATCAAGGTAAACCAAAAACAAAAACATTTCACGGACATTTTAAATGGCGCGTCATTTGTTACTTGCGACCAAAACGATGCCTAGCTTTTGACACCCCTATCACTTCATCTGAAACTAATACAATATCTATGCAAATTGCAAATCGAAGGCAATTGGTATCCCAACGAAATGAACCAAACAATTTTATTAGATTTCAAACGGGTAAATTTCAGAACTGGAAATTAATTCATAAAATGTCTATTGCGTGAGCTTTGTACTCTGTGAAATAATTTATGTGTGTGTCCTTATGGTTAAATGAAGTTGCCCTATCAGCTTGTTTTATAAATTGAATGAGGTTGTCCCATCTACTATCCGTAAGTCTCCTTTAGCTTCACAGAGGTCGCCCAATCTCATAACCTTAGGTGCTTTTCAAGCTGGATAAGGTTATGACATTACCCTGACTTAAAGCACCTTAGGCAGTGGTTTAGTGTATGACAAGAAGTGCTCTGTTCAGATAACTGAGCTCCCTATTACAGCATGCAGCCAGATACTATCTTCTGTGGTATCGGTGTTCTTTGCCCAGTTGACTGTTCCTTTTACAAGAAGCTCCAGATTGGCTTCAGAGTATTTTGCTGGCTTTACCGCCACCCAGGTTTGGTGGACGGACTCCTAACATATGCCGGGGGTAGGCATGTCAATATATCAGGAAACAGTTGATGGTACCTTTGTTTATCTCCACTACCCATCATATGTATGAATCATATGGGGCTCCTCTCCTGTCTTGAAAACGCAGAACTTTTTGGTATTCTGTTCAATTTAAATGGATAGTATTTTTCTTGAATCACAGCTCCAACATAGGAATGGATTCACTATTTACCCTGCATTTTTGCTAGGGACGTCATGTACCCTTGTATTGTCTTTTGTTGTTTCTGTTGCTAAAACTCCTTCATCTTGTTTAAGAAAATGAAGAGAAGAAAAGATGCCTCTATTCCTTCCTTGAACATCTACCTTTCATCATTTGGAACTGAAGTGGATGAACTGGTTGCAGCATTTAGATGGTATTACAATAATTTGCTATTAGCTGTTTTTCTGCCACCAGGTGTTCAGTAGGACACCCCAGGATATCTTCAGAATCTAAACAGCCAAAATCTATCTAGAGAATCTTAACTAAAAACAAGGTTCATGTCCACTTTGAAGGTATAGGTTTACATGTACATGTTTTATCCCGCAACAGGTGAAAGACTGCTGAAAATCTGTACTTAGAAAATTCTGGGGAAAGGATATGTATGTCTCAGAGGCCTAGTGCTGAGACCTCAGACTGTCATGCAGTAGCAATCCATTGGGGGGTGGGGGTGTCCATATAACTTCCCTGAATCCTTCCCCCTGAATATACCCAAAGGCAGCTTAAGATTCGAAAATGTAGCCATGATCAAGGCATTGACTGCGAGTGCAGCTTGGTGGCCTGATTCATGCCCCCTGGTTAACTAATAGGAGTCAAGATAACCAACCAAGTACCATAAACATTCAAATCATAAATGTTTGGGGATAAACTGTTATTTATTTTCACCATGTTTTGGATAGTCACGGCTCTTGATCAACAACTGCCACTACATATAACTAGTTTGAATGCATATGGTTTGTGGAGTTCATAGGCACAAGATATCTTGATTGAGCCTTACTTCTTCAACCTTATCATTTCATGATGCGACAGGTGAAACGTGGGTCAGTAGATGTGTGAGGTGTTGCAATGGAAGGAATTACAGGATGACAGCCATGCAACATGCATTTATATCGTGTGGCTCCCTGGTACATAAATATCTGCATGGGCCATTTCAATGACAAACAGCAGTTTACCAATATGGTTGCCTTGTGGCTTTCCAAGCAGGTACGCTTGAATTAAATGGGACTAACTATCTAACTAAAGCTACCTTTTGTACTAAATTCTAACATGTCATCAAATACACTTTTTTAAGATCTTTCATATACTTGTTTCCTACGAAATGAAAAGATGGTCAGTTTTTCAAAAAGATTAAACAAATGTGTCAGGTGACTAAGGCCAATTAAAAAAAATAGATGACTTAGGCCATTTGAAGACTAGGGTCATTTTGAATTCAATGTTTGTTCCCTTAAAGGCAGGGTTAATTTTTACAGATTTTAAGATGGAATGCTTCAAATATAAAGAGGAAGGGTCTTCCTTATCCTTTGGTATTTTTAACTCAAAAGTGCCCAATTTTGAATTAGGACATTTTTGCTCAAGTGGGATGACATGTTAACACCAGATCCGTGCTAGAGAAATTCTGTAACAAGATATATGTCACGTATAAGTTAACAAATATCTAAAATTTAAATATCAAAATTGTCCTCATCTTTCACCAGCAAAGTATACCATGTATTTAGTCCGGGTCTCATATCTATGTTCAGTTGCCAATCTAGAAATCTTACTGTTACATCAAAAATGTGGACTTCAGTACGTTGGAGAAACTGATAGTGAACTTCATCTCAGAATTAGTGGTCACCGAGCTAGAGTTCCGAAAAAGAAGGAAACAAAGATAATGTTTTTTTTTTAAACTGGGAATTAATTTTAGGGTACAAATTATTGAAAAAATAATGCCAATCCAAGGAGACACATAAACAGTATCAAGGAATCATAGACAAGATCGTGAGTTATTTTGGCAAAAAGAACTGGCGAATGTTTAGCCTTTTGGCCTTTATGATCCAGTAAGAGGCTGGGGAATGTCTCCAAAAGCTATTCTAAGATAAGTTGTTCATCACAATTGATAAATACTCTGGCAAGGCAAGGATGTACACATGGACATCGTAAACAACCTAATGAGTCTCACAGTTTTTGACCAGAAAAAAACTGGTAAAGGAAGTAAAAATCCGTATGATCTCCATTTAGATATATCTGTGCTTATTTCATACCACTAACAATTTTGAACCAGTTAAAGCAAGATGTCACCAAAGTATTCCTAAGAAAAGAATTTGACAAAATATATGATATTATCAATGAAACAGACTTGTTAAACCTGTAGTCGGTGATAGGGAGACACCAAAGAAAGATTTCATTAAACTAATACATTATGATATGGATGTTGATTATATAAATCTGTCCAAAATATTACAAATAAGGCACGATCATGTATACCAGCTTACCCTGATAGTGCTGCTTCAAACGTTCGATACAATATTCGAAAACTATTGCCTCCAAGATATTTAACTACACAAAAGTTGTTAAAGAATTGCATCTGGATGAATATAAAGAAAAAAATACCTATGTCCATTTCATTATTCTCCTTATATTTCAAATCATCATGGTCATATAATTAGTGGCAAACTTTCTATTGTACCAAAGATGCACGACGTAAACTAATCCCAAAAGGACCAAAATAGCGTGAGCAACAAAAAATTGCTTGGGGTACAAGGAAATGATTGAGGAAGCTGTTGACGAATGTGCAAACATGAGCAAGGAAGGATAAGTTTGATATTTCCATCTCAGATGAAAAATCAGTGAAATAAGGCATATCGTTACAAACAGCATAAGAAAATAACAGAACTCAACCAAGCAACCACCTGATCCTGTTCTGACAAATCCAGTTGTTCAGTGCCTACAAAAGATTCATGATAGATATGTTTTTGCACCTGCTGATAAAGGTTTCAATAATATTTTTGTTATATGCAGACAGTTTGATGATTATGTTCTCATTCGCGAATTAGGCCTGTTGACCAACTCAATTTCTCCCACATATGAAAGCGTAAATGCGTCATTGAAAATTATTTTGAAGAAACATCAACAATTTTTATCTTAATTTGGCCTGAAATTTTCTGATATAAATGCCCATATACCTAACAATTACTCACCTCCAAAACTGCACAAAAATCCTTATAAGTTCCGATTCATAGCAAGTTCCAAATTTGCTCCACTAAAGAATTTTCAGCTTTGTTGTCTAAAGGCTTGAAAAAAAGTATAGGAATTGGGGTTTAATTACTGTGGTCAGATAGAGGCATCTTCCAGCATTAACAGGTTTTGGATTTTATCTTATTCAAAAATCCTTTTGGAGCAGTTAAATGGTACTGATAATCATTCACCTTTTAAACAGATTTCTTCTTGGGACTTCTCCAGTTTAAAGACAACTATCCCTCATTCCGATTTGATAAATGTATCAAGTCTCTCATATATATGAAACATATGATAAAAATAACTTTCAAAGAATAATTATATCTTACAAAGGTGCATATTTTGGTAATGATGTGAAGGATGCATTTGGATATGGTCAGTTTGTTTATTTGTTGAACTTTATGATTGAAAAAAAAAAGGTGTCAATTTTGGAGATTCCATAGTTAAACAGACAATTGGCATTACAAGGGGTACCAATTGTGCACCTGTTTTGGCCAATTTATATTTATTTCACAATGAGTATAAGTTTCTTGTAAAGCTGTCAACAGATCAGAAATTTCATTATAAATGATGCAAGTTGACATTAAGATATACTGGTGACCTAGTAAGCATCAATATTGAACGCTTCAGAGAATATATTTCAAATCTACCCTGCTGATTTGGAATTTAAATAAACTACGAAAAATTACATGGAATGTCCATTTCTAGGTGTAATGATGTATAATAATAATAATAGTGGATTGAAGTTTAAATTACATGACCAAAGTGATGATTTTGAATACATGGTAAATTACCCTAATATGGATAGTACTATTACCCTCTGGCCAGCTTATGGTGTCTATGTATCAAGGTTAGTTGCTTTTGCTAGAATATATCATTGATTCCTATTTCAATAATTTGTGACACAGGGATGTTCGAAAATGAAATTAAAACGATCATTTCTGAAGTTTCTGGGTAAAAATGAAAATATTTTATACAGATATCCAGTGGCTTTGAGCTGTTATACTAAAGATGTTGTAAATATGTAAACCTAACAATTATAACTGACATTTTATGCAACGGTGTGCATACAGCAAGCCTTTTCTTCAAGTTGAGAGTTGCCAGCATCAAATTGATGTAAACTACTACTAACTTTTGTTGGTACCTGTCCCAAATCAGAAGAGAGATGTTTTCTTTCATACTGTGTGTTGTATTTGTTGACTGCGATATAAAAATATGATAAAGTCGTTGGCATGTCTATCTTTAGCTGCTGCATTTTGACCTGGCTTGTTTGATGATGGAAGGGTTTTAATCATGGACAGTTCTTGTTTACCCAGATTTATGGTGCATGTTCTCTAACAATCCTAAAAACTGTTTGTAATCTTCTTTTGTTTATGATAGTCATTATTTCTAAGTAACCAATACGACATCTTATCCTCTTAAGACGTTCATTGAATGACGTATTGCTTGATGACTATGCCGTCTTGCTGTTATATCTGGTGATGTTCATATTGATGGACTTATCAAGGTTTGGACGGTTTTTGACTTGGAATGATTTTCGACTATAATATTGATATGTGCACCGTTAGTAGCTATCTCGCATGGTAGTGAAACATTTCAACTGTGAAGCGTCAAAGTTACTCACAACATAAGACACAATACTTGACTGTGTCTATATGTAACCAACAGGACCTTGTTCAGGAACAGTCAAATACAACAGAAATTCATGTTGACATAATTAATCATTTTGGAAGTTACAAAACTCCTTCACTTATGTCGATTATACTGAAAAAGGTCATGTGCCCAGAATATGCTAAGAAACTGTTTATTTACTTATGTTTCTCTTCAGACTTGAGGTATATATCTATTTTCTAATTTTCACAACTTTGCCTTCCATGAAATATTTCAAACAAAGAATTGAATATACTTCATTTTAAATAGCCAAATATTACAAACTAAACCATTGAAATGATCATCTTATTTGTCACATTTTAGGCTTATCGCGAGGCCAAAAAGCATTATGGTTTTTGATTTGTTTGGAGTACCCAGTCGATTGGCAATAGATCATCAGCTCAATGGAACAGGGAAGCACTTTACTTAGCAAAACAGTCTATTTCCAATGCAACAGATGGGCTTGGACATATGGTTGCCAAGACCAAAAAACATCATAAGTGGACATGTAACCTTTTGTCGAGCTTGATATACCAAGACATTTTCGGTCTGAACTTCTTAGGTACTATTGGTGATCATTTGATAATTCCAAAAATTAATCAAAAATCAGAAACCATAAAAGGAATGACGTTGGTTTATATGGTGGAGATCTATTGGTATAAAATTTCGTCAAGGTTATCGTTTTGTAATTAACAAAACGTGTATTTAGGCCTAAGATTACACATTTGTCAGAGTGTATCTAAATTTGTTTCTTGCTTATTAGTTTACACCTAGTATGAAATCAAGCTACAATTAGGTTTATCTATTTCCATTTATACTAGTACTGTGGAATGCATACAGACAGAAATGTACAAGAAATACCTTCAAGCAAAATTTACCGATTTTCCTGATCATTGATCCCTTTAAACTGTGAATATTTCGCTGCTGCTAAGAGAACTGTGTAACATGTACATCAACTTCCATGGCGCCTGTCTTGATATTCAATATTGATTCATTAAGGACAAGATTTACAACTCTGTGAGATGCTAACTGGGCTTACTTTTCACAAGCTTTCCCCTATCAACAAAGCACCAGGATCACTGTAAAATTGCAGCCTTGTTTTTATACATTATTGATACAAAGGATACAAATTATATCATTTTACATATTCCAATGTATTGTATGTAACTTAATGAATTACATTGAGCACAATATTCATTTTTCCAAAACATATGGTAATGGCACAGTATAATCGACCTTATGCTTTGTCCACATGCTTAATAGGAATGCACCCTACCACTTAGCCTAAAGCTACTTCTAATTATTTTAGTGTAAGATGCAGCATAACATTTATTGAATGCATCATATTTTCCCTCAATGCTTATGGGAGGGGATTCAATGAACCCTTCTCTAAAATACTGCACCTTTACCGTGGTTCAATGGATTAAGTTACCTGTGCAATACATTTTTAGAAGTACATGTATTGTTTATCATGGATTTTGAAAAGGTTAATGTTTATTTAAGAAAAATTGTAACTGAAAATGCATGCCCAGCAAAATAATGTACTGGTTTAAAAAGTCATTCTGACACACATAAGAAATAAGGATGTATATCTCAAACATTGAAAACTATGTAATTTAAAACATCCCTGCAATAAAATCATTTGACATCACATTGAGAATACAATAAACATAAATATCATATATGTACATCGCTGCCACAACTACCTAACCACCTAATTCCACACATTGGCTTTCCATTTAGCCAGTACATCATTAGCATTGGCATATTTTAATGATATAATAACATGTTGTGTGTATGGTTTACATTTTATTATTATTCGGTGCTGGTGTTGGGTATTTATATCAATATCTGATCATTCATGAACTAAAGAATTTTGTGTTTGTCTTGCTTATTTTCATCAACCCCCTCTCTAATGTAACCAATTAGAGTAGATAAATGAGCATCTTTTCCAAAATATTTTCTCTTTACTCAATGAAAGGAATGCAATATTGCTGTCCTGTTGCTTTTGATAGTCCTCCAACTCGACAGCACTGCCGACAATAGGTAAATATGGAAAATACGCTTAATATAACAGTGTTGTGCTTTTGATCATATATTCCACTGCCGGACCATACACCATTAGGCAATGCAATTCCCACCTAGATCCATAGATCTTCAAAAATAAACTATCTTCTCATGATCTCTCCTAACAAATGTCCGAAAATGGCACCCTTTTTGTGTTTCATGTGACATCCCCATTTATACATACTGACATCCAAGCAGATCAAATAGTCTGTCTTAGAGCAGAAACCTTTGTTAAGTTCACTCTTTTTGTGCCAACGAAGAAGGTGTAAAGTGCTTTGAGCCCTTTATTCCTGAAATTCTAATAGCAATTGAAAAAGATTCTAAACTGGGAAAACTATTAACAACAGAACCCTTGCCATAAAATGCGTGGTGAATCTGCCATGAGTGCTCAGAGATTGAAGAACCTATGTGATAAATACTGGACATCTACCCTTCCAGTAAATTGCAAAGGAGTATATCTATGGTTTCCCATACCTGGACCACATGCCAACCACGTAGAAATGATCTGGTTTTTGCACAATGATTTGTTGGTCGTGATGTCAAGCACCATCTGACAAATATTGAGCCAGGTTGCGTTTTTGGTACTTGTGTAGAATTTTCTTCACCAATTTGAACAAAGTCAGAAAATGTGTCTTGTATTGTGTTAAGTTTCTTCAATAATATTGCTACTGTGCTCAGGTAGTCTGACAGTCCAAAATTCTGCATCGCATCCTGGCCCAACAGTGGTGGCTTCAGTGCCAGCAGTGCTTGGTGCAGCAGTCTTAGATCTAGCCAAATGATATATTACAGCATGACTAGCTCAGCCTTCTTCCAATTATGAACTTTCGAAGGGGGGCTTCATCCAGATGGTTACACAAGTTGGGTCCCTCATGTTGCCAACACAGAATGCATTTCCATGTGCGATAGCTACCTTCAGCACTTCTGACTTCAGCAGGGGCTCTACTATTTGCTAAGACGCATCCAATATTGCATGATGCCAATTCTCTTATTGATAGCCATGGATACTAATGACAATTTAAAAAGTAACTGCATAATGTCCGAAATACTATTCAATAAGAATTGACTTACAGGAAACTGTTATCAGAGCAGCTTCTTTCACTCTCAAAATTTTACTTTCTGGTTCAGAAAAATGTTCATATGTTCAAAATTTAAAAATATTCTTAGTATTCCACAGTTTTATGGAAAATAAAATAAGATCCCATCCCCCAAACGTATATCTCTCATACGACTATTATGGGTATCATACACGGACAGTCTGCTAGTATGTCTGTATTGTTCAAATCCTTTTCCTGTCACTGCCTTATACATGGTACGTGTAGAACCCTCTATCTGTGGTGCCCTGGCTGCTCCCCTTCAAGTTGTTTTGTGTCGTTTTTGCTATTTCTTTACCTTTGTCCTCTATCATCTCCTCCCTTCCTTCCTAATGAATGTCCTGTTTTGTTTACTGTCTGTTTTTCTTTTGTTACAGTGACAAGAGTTTGTAAAGGGCAAAGCCCTTTTCTCTAATTGCTTAATAAAATATGTTTAAATTATACAGAGACAGTCACACAGGTGATAAGCTTTCAGGACCTCATATCAGACTTGTGTCTCTTCTGTAGAGTGTGTTTATAATGTTCCAGATTGATAAATATCACAAAAACGATAAAAATGTACTTTACTCTTTTGCTGTTAACTCAACTGACTGACTAATCAGGAGAACCAAAAAGTGACAGACGTACCAGGTCTCTTTTAATTTTTGGCAGAAGTGATGTTGTGAGTGGTTAGGCCTATACATTTTGGAAACACCATAGTCTGTAGTTAATGACGAATATTTCAAAGGTTGCGTGGACCTGATTAACACCAGTTGCCTTTAATGGGTGACTGTCTGTCTCAAGTCAGGAGTGAAATTTGTTTCTTCACAGCGGTATTAGAAGATGGATGTTGATACTTTGGTAACTCTGGAATCTCTTTCCTGTCATTGTTGGCTTTGAAATTTATGAATATGGGTCATGTTTTTCTAAACTATTTGATAAATACTTCATTGGCTATGTTGAGCTGTGGGCTATGTTCTCTGACTCATAGTTATACTGGAGGTAGAGTGTGTTTATAATGTTCCAGATTCATAACTATCACAAAAACAATATAGGTGTACTTTGTTCTTTTGCTGTAAACTCCACTGACTGACTAATCAGGAGAACCAAATAGTGATAGGCCTACCAGGTCTCTTTTTACTTTTGCAGAAGTGATAAAATTTGGGTTTGGAGTGGTTAGGTCTATACATTTTGGAAACACTACGGTCTGTAGTTAAAGAAGAATATTTCAAACGTTGGGAGGACTGGTTTGAAACCACCAGTTGCCTTTAATGGGTGACTGCCTGTCTCAAGTCAGGAGTGAAATTTGTTTCTTCACATTGGCATTGGAAGATGGATGAAGATACTTTGGTAACTCTGGAATCTCTTTGCTGGCGTTGTTGGCTTTGAAATTTATGAATATGGGTCAAATATTTTTAACTATTTCCCTGATTTCAGTGGTATCGCGGGTGCATTTTGCAACTTATTCCTTGCACACCATGTGTTTTTTCCATTGGGCATTTGTCTTTTTCAACAGAGGGTCCGATTTCAGATGGTGGGTTATTGCTAGACCATTCAGACAACATGACCCAGGCAACTATTTTCAATGGTTGCAATACACCTATCCACCGACATAGAGAAGTGTCAACTGTTTTGGTATGGATGATCTCATCCATTAGAAAGATGGACATAGCTCTGCTCTGACTCATAGTAGCCAAGGTTTAGAAAACCACAATGGAAGAGAAGACACATCCTTTCAAATGTCAACTCTTTAAGATCTGGCCAAATTCACATAGTGATGACGGACCAAAGATTAGGAAAGCAACTGCCATGTTGCGTCCTCACGTTTTATCAGCCTGGGTTGCCCCTAAGGTCAGACCATCATGTTAGTTTTTACCCAGATGGCAGGTGACCAGTCTGGCAGATCCCCCCTATTTCATTGGTTCAGACCCTGGTACTAAGGGTGCGACAAGACCTTCTATGCTCCATTAAAAAAGTTCCTAGTCAACAGAGCTATTGGCTTTTGGTAAAACTTTATTTTAACAAGCAGTAATACTTACAAGACTGACTTATATTTATGCTGGGACACATCTCATACACATTTTGTTTCGGGCCATCTCCCTACTAATTTGTTACTTTGAAAGAAACCTTAGACTGTGACACATATGCTTTGGAGTGTCAAGGAGCCCCAAGTCACGTAATCAGTATCAATACCTCAGTGCATAAACATGTGAAGGAAAACAGTGTATGCTTTTCTGGCAATATCGGCGGGCTGAATGAGATGCAACCTGTCACTTGACCAATTCTTTCTCTGTATACAAGACTTTTCACAAGGGCATTCCACCCCTATCGGATCCCATATACACTTATAGCAGTATCCTATTTCCCATAAAATGCCTGGCCGTGTGCTGCTTCATAGAAGAGATACCAGTGGTAAGAGCATAGGCCCTTTAGCAGGGTCATTGATCGTATAAACAAGCAGAACAGCCACCAGATTTCCGCTTGATGCTTGAGGACTCATTGTGCCTGAACAATCAGGTACCAGCACCCCAGTTTGCATATCTTCTGCTATTGATCAAGATCTAAATATGTCTGCATCCTAATATTTGTTGGAAAATGGGGTCTTGTAAAGGATAAGTGACAAATAAGGCTAAAATGAGATCAGAATGTGGTCAATCTATCTCACAGAATAGTTATAATCTGTCACAAAGTCACAAACTTAGGACTTCGATAAAGCATTCTGGAAACCAACTCCACATGAATTCCAAATGAAAGAATTCTGACATCGGGACACATAGCATGTTTTGTCTTGTCAATAAAGAGGAATATGAGTGGTGCACATCTATGATGTCCATGCAACATTAAAATGTCCGCAAGGGACGCTCATATGCTGCCACAGAATACCTGCCTAAAGGAGGGTTATCCAACCATACATGGATCCTTCCAGGTAAAAAACCTATCAATACCAATCCATTAGGTAGAGATAGACGTAGAGTCTTACGCCACAGGTCCTTTAGATCATACCAGCTAATCAGTGTGAGAAATAGCTTGCCACTGCAAGAGTAAAAACAACAATTAATCATGCCCTATTCACTTAAGTACTCTTATATATCAGCATATTTTGACAGTGTTGAGTGAAGATGTGCAATTGAGAACAATTAGTATGAACTCTGTCATCAGAAGGAAAGACGCTAATTCTCTACCTCACATGATCCCTTCAATGTTAATCTGGTGTTCAGTTTTATTAGACCCATGGTCATATTTTTATGATATATAGGCAGAAATGGAGAATCATGGCAGATGTATTATTCTTTTTTGGATACTCATAGTTTGTCCACTCATTGTTTGTTTTTTGGGTTTTTTATTTTTAAGTTTTTTTAATTTTTTTTTATTTATTTATTTTTTAGTGTGTTTGTTTTGTTTTGTTTTGTTTTGTTTTTTAGAAAATACATTTCGGGATGGGAGTGCTTTGATTTTTGTCACACGGCCTGTCCTAGTTATGTACAAATTCATCATTGCTATACATCGTTCTTAGTATATGTAAGGAAAATGTTGCATGTTCAATGATCATACACCAAAGAGAAAAGAAATTCAATTGAATAGCTGCTGTTTATGTAACATGAATACCTGAGACAACCTTAAAGTGCAAGGAGTATGAGAGTACCAAATTCAAATAAGACACAAAAGTGTCGCTAAAATTTACTTGCCCAAAATGGCTGCAAAATAGCTATCTATCGAAGTGATCAATGAGAAATAGTCAGGAACAGAAGTATATTCTCCGTTTGCATAATCACCACGGCTTTGCTGTAATTGCTGGACCTGCCTAAGTGTAACTTACTCCACTCCGTGAAATGGGACTCGACTGTGCGAAGTGTAATTCGACTTTTCGAAGTGAAACCAGACTTAACCTAAATGTTACTTGGCATGAGCATTTTGTACTGCAAAACAGTTAATAATGTTTTTTCTTTCGAACAACATACATGTATGACCCGAAATTTTTGCACTAACCTCTTGAACTTGTTTATTACCATGTGTATATCAGTCATCATTTCTGTTAAATTTTTCACTGTTTCCAATATACTGTACAAGAAAGTTAAGCCCCTCCACCACCTTAAGGGGGCTTAACTTTCTTAATACAGTGTGCATGTATATTTCTCCACTGTGAACCACTCATGTATGATACATGAATACCTAGCTAAATAAGTTGGGCGTCTTCACTCCACTGTTGTCCATTATTATTATAACATATTCGCAAAACTGAAATTCAATTCAATAACCCATGGTTTGCTAAGTGTAACCCGACAAGTGGCATTTCTAACTCGACTTTGCTGAGTGTAACTCGACTTGAGCAACATCTGAGTTGACAGAGTGGTGTTCATTGACATAATATCTGGCTCACATGTGGTCACACCAGAGACTGTTTTTTCCTGCCGCTTGTCTGGTTATGAAACTTTCAATCTGTACAGTTACATCAAGAGGAATATGAATAGGCATGTATGTTTCCGCTTGACCATGAAGATATAAAAAGTTCATTGTTACCCTCAATCTAAATTTCCTTTATTCCTGATTAGTCACTGGACAATATTTCTCAGCAGACTGTGGAATACTGCAGGCTACACCGAAGTACGCTTGTGCGGCAAGCCCTGAACTCTGTTGTTCCTCGTGGATTTTATAATATAGCCTATTGTGATATATTTACGCTTTTATAGAACCCCTCTAAAAGTAAAGAAATGTACAGCTAACACAAAAATGACATGGCTATAATCAGGACAACGCTCTTGTTTCCAGCCAGATGGAGGCATTCCTACTTAATTGACAGCTTCCACTTTCACAGTTTCCATTGTAGACTAATTGCTCGGCGGTACAACTTGTATGTCTGCCAGCAGAGGTCCTTATAGATTTTGCTCCTCGCTTTCATTTAATCTGTAGCTTCATAGCAAAGTCCTTCTGTCACGGAATGTAGTCTTGCTGAAAAACAAGATATGATGGTTAACTTTAGATTAAACTGAATACACAGGTGTCTGTTTGATAATCCATGACTGTCTCCTCCCAAAGACATGTGCCTGAAAGAGCCTCTAGAGGCAAAGAAAATGGCAATTGTTACATTCATATTTATTCTTGTATGCTTCAGTGGGTAAAATAACATTAGTACAGCATAATCTTCCGGTTCCACTGAATCATGGTCAGCTACGGAGAAGAATGAATATTTAAAATTGCGTTCGATACTTCCTGCTTTAGGTTTGTGACACAACGACTTTGTCAGATGTGTGACTTATTCACAGATGAAAAAGACCAGTTTGGCTTTGATCTAACTATGGCTGGCGAGTCACCAGTGCGCAATCTATTCATGAGGTTTGTCAAGTGTACAGTGGCCTTGTGGTTGCTATACAAGCAGGCCAAGAGGCCAATGTAGCAACACAAAAATTGACTTTATTTTATTGAATTCACTCCGGTCTTTTTGGAGTGTTGGAAAAACGTATTTACCAATCGATTGCCATCTTCGTATAAGTCTCACGCATTTGTAACTCTGTGCAGAGATGAAAGTCAACTGCGGTAGGAATAAATGAATTAATGTTTTGGTTTGGTCTCTTCCACAAGTTTAGGCAAGCCATGGCGCCTCGCGTGGTTACTACAAAACGCCACAAAAGCGGCGGCCATGCAAATTTACAAAAAGCGAAATAGTCCACACTCTTTGCTTCATGCTGTAAGGCGACTACTCAGACACTTCCCCGGGACTGCTGTGCTTCCCTGATCACACCATTGACATCTACAGCAGTTCAGAACCACACCTGGTCGTAATCGTTGTTCTTCCTAATGATACAATCATCATCATCATCATCATCATCATCATCATCATCATCATCTCTGGTGTCCTTGTCACTCTCGTCATCGTCGACATTCTTGCAAGGTTTAATAGGAGGTATTTCGTATTAATTGGAATCCTGTGCTGCCATCTAGGCTGCAGCAAGGAACGTGACAGGGAGGAAGGCAGATTTATGCATTAAGCAGGACCAGATGAGCTTCTGTGATGAAGGCAAAAACTTAAGAATGCAAAAAGCTTAATAAATCGACTAAGTGTTAAAACATACAAGATGCTGAACGCATTTAGAAAATTATATAAGTTGGTAGAAATAGTCTTATTTCTGAATGGCTTAATAAATGGAACAAGTGTCCTCGTCATGGCAGGACATAGTTCGGTTGCCTCGCAACTGAGGAGCAGAGCAGGTCTGCACTTAGTATAAATATGAGTACCTCCTATTACCAGCACGTAGTTATAGCAGTGCTAGTGGCAGCAGTAGAACATTATTATTATCATTATTATTATTGTTATTCTTACTCTAAAATATTATCATTTTTATTAATGTTATGGCACAAACACAGTAAACATTGTTTCCATCATAATGCAGAAATGCTGCTTGTATACATAGGGAACAAATGCTGTGTGCAGGCTGTAAACGGTGAGCCTCGTCAGCATACACTGCCACCCAGTGTATGCGGCTCCAATCCAACTCAAAATAACGTTTTCGTAAACAATCTGCAAAAAGTTTTTCAAAATATGAAAAATATGTTCATTATTTATTTATTTATTTATTTATTTATTTATTTATTTATTTATTTATTTACTTACTTACTTACTTACTTACTTCACCAAAGAAACCATGGGATGGTCAAATTGTATCGGGGGAGGAGGGCGGATGTTTATTAACTTTGTTTGAATACATTGCCGTTTAACAAGATAATACTCTGCAATGCGGCCAAAGTATTAACTTGATGAAAGATATAATTAAGAATTAATGACCGGGTATCATAGGGTTCACCCATTAATGTTGTTTGAGGTTCCCATCCAACTGTGTATTTTCATGTTCATCGTGAACTTTGCGCCAAGATTTGAACTGTTAACATTCCCAGGCATTGTTCAAGGTGCACGTTGTTTATCTTGGCAGGGGTCCGCTAGGACACGTTGCTCGCGGCACAAACTCTGTCGGGTTAAGCGCCACCGTTGTCAGACAATGCTTGAGCGCGAACTGGTACTGAGTGTATCCCCAGCAGACTCAGCTTACCGTCCGTCAGAAGCGGCTTAAATCGCCCTTTCTGTCTCTTGCAATATTACATCAGTCGGCGGCTGTCAGTATAAATTGTAACACATGGGAGACTGTAATAATTTAAATCACCTCGTCGAGGTCTCAGAGGACATCATTGCCGACCGGCTATTCTTCAAGTTCATTAATAAAGAGCTACACGGACCGGTAATCATGTTAGTCGGCAAATCATATTATTACTACCCTTCAGTGTTTTATGTGATTAAGGTCAGTTTATTGTCTAATTACAATGATGATCATATTTCCAGCGTGTCCTGGTTGCATCCGCCTTCTTTCGTGAGAGAATATTGTTATGAAAACTTGTGTCGTGTTCGTGTATCGCGGTCACGTGTGACTCTGGACGGCAGCGTGCAGGACATTAGCAGAACAAAACAAAATGTCTTCATATACCACACTGACAGTTGCATCAATAATTTGCGTGTGTATGAAGCTTGCTATCGAGACAAGTGCAGTGTATCTCGGTCCATCTTTTATTTAATGGTCGAGCCTCAAGGTACTTTTGTGTGTTTTTATCCTTTTAACGGCACGCAGTGGGTGGAACTGCAAAAAAAAGCAAATAAAAGGAATATTGGTGACCAGGCCGCCCATGCACCTGCAAAATAATTGGCAAAAATCTGTTTTGCACAGTGTTTTGGTGTTCTGATATGTTGATCGTCTGCATGGTGCTCCCAAATGGTCATCGTCTACGTTCCGGCACCAAAAAAAAAAAAAAAAAAAAAAAAGAAAAAAAATCGTCTGCGCCACACTGCCCCAAAATTGCTCATTGTCAACACTGCTTCATAAAAATAGCCACCTTCTGTGCAGTGGTTAGCGTTTGCATTGCACCCCAAAAGATCATCGTCTGTGACATGGATAAAATAAATAATAGGTTATGCTATGCTAGGTCGAAGCGTGTATGCGGACATGTATCAAGAAAGTAAACTGACGCCTGCATTAAACTTTTTGACACATTCCTCTAAAAGTTCCCGCAATGAAAATGGCGTCAAAAGCAAATTTCTGAGATAGTCAGGAAGGCGCCCATGTATGCTGGGGTAGCCTCCGACTCTCACAATAATCACAATTGCAACAGTGCTATTATGTTTTTATCATTCTGTATTTTGGACAACAACATAAGGAAAGTTTCCATTTTGACATCAAAAAGTAAATTTGAAAATTCTTGACACAGTGAATTTTCTATTCCAATTTCCCCATCCTGAAGTATGAAGAGATACAGAGTTTTCCATTTAAAAAATGACTCAAACTTTATTACCTACGCAATATGGAAAGTATTACAGGGCAGGGCATAAAACCGCTGTGTATTCACATGGATGATCTTGTAATCGATGGTTCTAAATGGATGGTTCGGAGCGTCTTAGCAAACGAATCAAATATATATATGTATAAATATATATATATATATATATATATATATATATATATATATATATATATATATATATATATATATATATATATATATATATATAAAACAATCATTCAGACATTGCTGTTAATTATCTCCTTGCTGTGCGTTAAGTCTATGCGACCACTGTTCTGTGGGTCACAGCATATTGAATCAGTTTCTATACACCCGTTGGTTCCTAGTAACCCGCAGGTAAATGAAGCTGTGCAATAAAAGTCACTAAATGGAAAAGTAAATGATTCCCACTCAAAAATCCATTAAATTGTCATTTGCGTATGAAAAAAGCCAGTGACAAAATGGCGATATTGCACATCCGCATTATTCAAAGCAACAAATTCTCAGCCAACAGTATTAAAAAATATGCTTCACATTGTCGTAGAAATGACCTGGTCATATCATGTGGAGTGTTCCTATTGCTAGTTAATGAAGCATCGACTGAACTACCTTTACAGAAGTGTATCCTTAAGTTTAATAGCAAAGAAACGGCATTTCAAAGATCAAAGGGTCTCCGCTTCATCCCTAATGCGCAGAAAACAATCCTGGGCTGTCAAAGGGACATCCAAACGAAACAAACGATAAATGTTTCATACTGTCTAAACACAGCTTTTGATGTAGTCCATTTTTTGCTGTTTTGTCGCCATTGGGGCTCGACAGACCGGATACACAAACCTTTAGTGTTTATAGATGGACCAGTATTTGATCAAATTTCACCACGGTATAATGAGACATTGATAGCCAAATGCTTCAACTGAACCTCCAACCTATCAGCATGTCGTTCAGTCCGCAGATGGAGTGCGAATGCACACAAGCTGGTGTTGCCCATCATTTTGGCAGCACGCTTTCCTTTGTGTCACTTGTAAGGTATACACTTTTGTCACATACTTCTTCGAGTGTGCACATGTATCGTTCTCTGGGAATCATTAAAAATGTCTGTATGACTAATTTGCGGCGAACATATATTGTTGACTGTGCAAACGCCTCTGCTCCTATTTTAACAATTACGCTTGTTGGGCTCTTGTTATAACAAACAGTCGCTGAGGTACCATAATGTTATCGGGTCATAGGTCACATTCGCGATTGGCTTAGTGCTCAAACTTTACCAGACGTCCAAGTCCATGGAACGAGTACCCATAATTTTTACATTATAATCTATATCAATATTTAACAAAAAGCAGGACATTTCCATTGTATACAATGTGTTTGTCTTGAAAAATAACAGAAAGTGTCTTTGAATCAGTTTTCCAAAATTACACATCTCTATTTGCGTCTATTTTTACATAAATTAGAAAGTCTCGGTGATGTAGATGCTCCGTACACCAAAAATACCCAATGTGTTAGAGCCTCCACAGAATTCTTAAATTCAAATGTGGAAACATCAAGTTAAAGTTAAAAATTTTCTTGATTATATATTCCTGCAACTTCACTTGATTTACTCATAATCAGCAAAGATTAAATTGATTAAGTGACACGCAATCATTTGGTTCAGGTGTAGTTAATAACAATTAATTTTAGCTTATTTCTTCCAGCACAGAATGCCTTCTCGCCCTCATTGTTGTTTGTCGAGGCTACTGTCCCTCACGCTTATATTCTCGGCCTCTACATGTATGAAGTTTATGTGAGCGACAATGCAGAGGGTATTTGATGCGACGCAATATTGTTTGCTGACGACACGAGCATTACTGAAATTATTTAAAACTCTATCGTTTGTGGACAGACATTGAATATTGATCTAATGTCTAGTTACCGGCGGAGTGTACTCTGGCGGGTTATTTTCAAATGCCATCAAGTCTATATCAGTCATCTTTTCTGCTAAAGTTGTTAAATCAGATCATCCCAATTGTACTTAGGTCAAACTGTGATCCCAAATGATTCAAGCCACTGCCGATTGGGTGTTAAAATGTCCAGAGATCTATTTTAATGCAAGCATATCACTGGCATCATAAGGAACACCAATAAATCACTGTGTTTCTGAGATGACTGAAATTGTAGTTGTCGCGAATAGCTCTGGTAATATTTTGGCCCTTCTATGGTCAGAGTCACCTTTATTAAAATGTTAGATAGCTGCGTCTGACCTTCTGAAATCAGTACACAGTAATTCTGCATTGGTACCCCGTAGACATACTAACTATCAAGTCTCCTCGAGAAACTTGGGTGGTGGACTGTTGCCACCAGATCTAACATTCGCAAAGATGTCCTGTTCCAGGGAAGATTAACAAGGAAACATTTAGCTAGATATTTCTATTATATGTCGTAACTGCAGCATAAGAATTTGTACTAATTTACATTTGTTTTCATGTTTGCTCAAATAATAAGTGCTTGATGTTAAGGCTAGTGTGCCACGTAGAGTTTTATAATGTCAAGTAGTAGTTGTTTTGTTTCTTTTAATTTCTTCTCTCTCTCTCTCTCTCTCTCTCTCTCTCGGTTTCACAGTATTATACATGAAGTGCCTAGCCTTATGAACTCAGAGCGTGTTTTTCTGACTTACAAAAAACAACAAAGTTAATGATAATTATATGTGTAAATAAACAACATGTGTAAAATATAGCGGTTAACTATTAATAAATGATATAGGCATATGCGGAGATTAAGTCAGGATAACCCCCAACTAAGCATACGAAAACCAGCTATCGCAGGGGCCACCAAGAAAAAGTTGATATAACTAATTAGCAACATCTTTAAAGGAGGTACAAAAAATACATATTGCTTGAAAATTATTAATTATTAGGTTAAAAACCACATAATATAGACAAAAACAAAACAATTAGCTGTTACATACATAACAATTAGGGATAGTACATGTTTCTTTGCAGTTATTAATATGATACAACTTTGTATATTTTGGAAAACCAGCATAGCTATGCGTATGAATTTGGTCTTTTATATAATTAAGGAGGGGTATTTTGCCGTAGATAAGGAATGTGATATCTCATGCAGGTTTTTGCTGTTGTTTTCTGTAGTATCGGAATTCTTGTCATTTGACAGAGTTAAATAAGAATGGGTAATTAAAGGTGCTTCAAACATATTGATAAAATATCTGGGAACTTTATTGTTGCAAATACGGTGATAAAATTTAATTCTTGTAAACGTAGAATGTCATTAAGTTTCAAAATCTTAAGCTATTTGAACACAGGATCCGTAAGTTACATTACATGAAGCATTAGACGTGAGATGAACAGCATTCTTCTGTTATGTAAAGATACGATCTTGACAATGTCCCCAAGCAAGAATGCCAAAGTTCACCTGTGACAAGAACAGAGAATTGTAAATGATTAGTACGCTTTTTGTTGGAACATATTGGCGAATGTTTTTGAAAGTCTCTATTACTTTAGAAAGCTTTTTACCAATTGTATAAAAATAGGCTTTCCGGTTCTAATTTTCATTTACACGTTAAACAAGAAAATCGAATGGTTCTATTCTTGAAATTTAAGTACCATCAATTATTAAATTTAGTGTAAAATTTAGTTTCTTTTGTGAGAAATTGAACATCGTGTATTTAGTTTTCGATATCTTCAATGAAAGCTTATTTGCTCCTAACTAAATATAGATTTTATTTAATTCAATATTTATCAATTCAGAAAAGTCATCAAAAACAGTCAAAGAGAATGTATCAAAGTCGTGTATCGTCACTTAGAATGGAATCAAATTTTTATGTGGCTACGTTCATATAATTTGTATAAATCATAAACAACAGGGGTCCCAGAACAGATCCTTGAGGGATCCCTGTTGTTATTGCCCAGAGCAAGATTCATCACAAGAATCATATTGTTTTCTATATTTGTAAGGGGTCTCACTCCTCTGGTAACCGCCACTTTGTATTCTTAAGTGGCTAAGTATTGCACATTTGTATGTCGTTGTAAAAATATAAATAAATTTCAAGTTTGTGGTGTTATGAATGTGATATTAAGCAGATATTTTCTATGAGCTTACCATTGTGTTTTGGTGCATATAACCTTATCACCTGTCTTCTGTGTCATTCCATATACGATTATTTTGTATCTAGAGAGCATCTAGATATAATTACTTTTGTAACTATCAGGCATTTTTGTGAAAAATCAGTATCTTTTCAATACATATCACAACATGTCATATCAGGGTCCGGTTCCATAGACTACATGGCGTTGTTCGAAGAATCGCTTCACGAACTTCAAAGCAGAAAACTTTTTATATTAATGAAATACAATGAGACATACCCAATATGGTGAAGTTGTTCCTAGTTCCTCATCAGAATAAAACTTTATCACATTTCTCATTAATTTTACAACATCAAATAAAGTCTTACGCTAACAGGATAACTACGAAACTTTTTTCAATAGATCATATACTTCAGCCCTAGTTTACTTAATTTTGTACCCGGACACATTTGAAGATACAGTTATTCACAATTACCTTCATTTATAAGTTATATGTGTTAATATTTAAATTGAATTATGTTTTGCACGGCTACATTCAAATTCATTGTTACATTATGGTTTTAATATCACAAGAACCGTCATGTTTTATACACTTGAGAACAGTCCTTCCCAAATATGACTTTTTTCCGTTTCTTCTGACTACATGTTAAAGCGTGTCCAAACCAACCCGAGACAGAAAGTCAGAATTATTTTTCTTATGTTACATTCTTTCTTTTAACAGTTTCAAGTTCATAACATTAGTGCAGTGAACAGTCAACTTAAAAGTAGCAATGGCAGTTTGTTTTGCCTTTGTTGGTACGGTATGTGTTACCGCCACCTGGTAGATTATTTGTTTTAACTATATGCAGTGGATGGTCCAAGCAAGCCAATATAACACACAAGCTTCGATCCGAAAGAAAGTGCATCATGTTTAGATATCACATTTACCAATCTATCTGACTAGGCAAGATAACAAGAGAACTGTGCTGTGCACTCCCAGGCAGAGCAATCACAGCAGTGCGCCCATAGATATTTGCAAAATACAGTTAGGTTATTGCACAAGCAAACACCGGATGCAGCTCAGTTTCTCAGTAACTGTGATACAATGTGAATCCACATAGACTAGACAGAGATTTAAACAGTACCCCATTTCTTTGCCATATCATTTGATCTTTACATGCATTTGAAACTTCATCATGATGAAAGGTTTGGAACCCATTGAAACCCATTGCCCCCTGGCTGCAGATGACTGGTTACAAGCACCAAGACAGGCCAGCGGAAAAAGATTAGAATAAAAATTGGGCGTCAAATTTTTTTAATACGAGTTGCGCATGGTACACGTGTCATGTCATCTTCCAACACATTTTGAAAACTCAGTAGTAGACAAATGATAATGCGTTACAGTGCTTTCTGAAAACAGGTACAAACTTGTGAAATTTGTATATCCATCCTCATATAAAGACAGCAGAAACCTGCGGTGTATATGAACTGCGAGTTTCTGCCCAAGTTTCTCGTCCAGTAAAATTTCTGGAAGATTTTGTGAAAAGTCCCATACAAAGATACCTTCAGTTTTGAAAAAACACAAAGAGGAGCAAACAAGTCCAGATAATGCAACGTTTCAACTAAGCTTCCAATTTCTACATGCACTTCAGGACAATACCTGAAACAATTTCCAGTCTTAATATGTGTTTATTAAAAACCCCATAACTCTTACAGTGCCACACGTTGGACTGAGTCAACAGCTTCCTTGGCACGGACTGATATATTTTTTCATCATCGTGTCCAGGTGGCTTCATGTGGATCACCGCGTGGGTATAATGATAAGTCCCTGGTATGTTTTGTTTCGTGTTTTACATTAACATTTTTTATTTTGCATATTTATTTTTAAGCCATTTGGTTATAATTTCCATACTTTCTGGACAGCAGTAACCTCTGGCTGATGTTTACTGTATATTTAAAGCAGACGAACATTAAAATATATCCATCTTTTGTCTTGCTTGGCACTACTGGTGAGGCAATAGGCCTGCGTCAGTCTTACCTGTCTGGTAGAGTCCGGACGGTTTCATCATGGGCGTATAATCTTTTATAGATATATACGCCCGTGGTTTCATTGGCAGATGCAACATCACCTATACTGCAATTGAAGAGCAGGGTTCACCAAGGCTGTCTGCTCGGACCTGTGCTTTTCAGTGTCTATACGTGCCTGTAATGACGTCATGCACAAGCATCAGAATCAGTTCCTCATTAATGCTGACGACACACAGGTCCATATACCTATTCAACCTTATGTCGACCTTCATACAGATAAAACCCACCAGTTAAATAAGCATGTGTCGTTGACATTATAGAGTGTATCTCATCTAATATGCTTAAGTTGACGGATGACAAATCGAGGCTTCTGGTGTTTAGTTTGTGTTTTGCCCTTCTTGTCAGTTTCCAAAACTTAAAAATTGGGCAGCATGAAATTTCATCCAGTTTGTCCAGTCGTAAAATTGATCTGGCCAGATCTTTCTTTCTGTGACTTGAGAGAGTTTAGTTCCACCCAGAAATTCTTTATGAATGAGGCGGCTGAAATACTAATTAAAACTGAATTCATATGCAAAAGCGGTGAACGCAGTTCGTTGCTTTAAAAAGCAACGGCTAAGATAGGCCTACTGTTTGTATACTCCACCACAAATCATGATAAAATTTAGCGTCTCCACACAAAAATAAGACTGTCGTGCATTTTCGTATATGCTAACTTTCTTATAGAGTACGTCTCTTTACAGAAAAAACAAACAAACAAACAAAAAAGCCCTCTGAGATCATATTGTTCACGTCATAACCTCGAGCCCAAAAAGTGGCCAGGTGAAATACATGTTTTCACAATCAAAGAATGCTAAAAATCGTAATGTCACATGTGTATGAATTCTTTGAGCTATCACTCAGCCATTGTACAATGTCTATGAATAGGTAATATTATGATTTTTATTTGATCAAGTGTAATACACGTTTTCGGCGTCAAAGAATGATTTAAATCATAATTTCACGTGTGCATGGATTCTTCGACCTATCACTCAGGTACTCGACAATGTCTATGAATAGGCAATATCATGATTTTTATTATTCCTTGACGCCGAAAACATGTACCTTACTTGGTAACATTTTGGGTTCGAGGTTATTACGTGAACAATATGATCCCTACTCATAGACATTGTAAAATGACTGAGTGATAGGTCGAAGAATCCATGCATATGTGACATTTTTGTGGTCAGTTGTGACCGACCACATTTGGATCCATAAGCTGTAAGCCAAGTAGCCATGTACATATTATCTCTAGTGCGCATGCCATCATTTCAGTTCAGGAGGCGCTTACTTCAGAATAAAACCCGACAATGTCAGCGTAGTTTTACCCATTACAATCATTGGATTTGCTTGCTTAAACATAGCCTATAGTTTCCTATAAATGGCGTAATAGTCATGAACCTGTGCTATTTACCGACGCAGGAACAGCATTTGTAAGTCCGGAGAATTTTGCGACCGTTAGTCACAAATACGCCCTAGATGACACCTCTTCCTCCCGGCTCCGGCCCTCCTTCAACTTTTTTTGTTGCAATATGGTTGCTGACAAGACCATAAATCTTTATTTATGCTCGGTGGATAAAAACGATACATTAGCTTCACCAGTAGCTATTGAGACCGAGTTGTGATTTATACGAAACATAAATGCTGGTAGTATGAGGTACAAACACAAATGAAATGTTGATGATAGTTATATCAGTGAAAATAGATAATAGATAGAGAGGCATGTAAAAAATTAATTGCATGGTCATTTGGCTTGGTTTTGACTCGTCCCAGTAAACAATCCTTCTTTTTGTACCGCTGGTCCCTAAATAACGAGGTATGGAAAGAAAAATTTGCTGTAAGCATGGACGACTACTTTCAGAGACAAAGGCTTATCAGCAGCTGATAATATATGTTTATCATTGAGCTTATGTATCTCACTACGCCACTACAAGGTCCCTCTTCCTTCTAGTAAGGTAGGTCCATGTTGCACACGAATTATAGTCTTGTGTTAATAGCGCCTTTTGACGGCAAGACGGTGCGTATGGTCTTGGCAGGAACCACAACATGCGTGCGTACACGATTTGAGGCAGAATTTGTTATATCAAAACTGAAATGTTAAGCTAAACAAAACGAAATTTACCTGTGACCTCATTTGTTGTACATCACTTTATTTACCTTTAATTAGTTATAGTTGTTTACACCATGACGAATATCGTCGAGAAATAGCCCCTTAGGACTATTATCATTTCCGCTTAACCCAAGGGCATGCTACAAAGGTATATCCCTGCGTAACCCGACTATAGATAAAGTTTATCTAGCTTCAGTACGATATATGGTCAATTAAGTTTGCTTTGTACACTACAAAAAGGTAAAAATGTACTTTTACGCTGTACGAAAAAAATGTTTGCTCCCCCTTACCTTTTAAATCTGTGATGTGATTTTTATTCGATATTTTTTCAGATTGTACTGTACTAATTTTGTTTCGTACCACTTTACACAGATCACTGTATTATGATCCTCGTAGAGCCATTTTCTATGCCTTATTGAGCGCCGAAAGAGACTATAGTCAATATCTAGCTTTAGTACGATATTCGGTAAATTAATTTTGCTTTGTACACAGTACAGACAGGTGAAAGTTTACCAAATGCTGTACGAAAATACCCTATACCGCTCTTACCTATTTAATATCTGACATGATTTTAATCCATATTTTTCAGAGTGTACTATTATATGTTGTAGTCCCAACTGATATCAGTTAAATTATGCAGAATTCCCAAATTGATCAAATCAATCCAGTAATTTTCTTTCTTTCATTATTTCCGCTGTCCGGAGTTTGTCTCTGACACCGCAAGAACGACATCTGTGAAAAATTGTGGAAACATTGGATCAAGATTGAACTTATGCCCCCTATCTTGGAGAATCAGATGTTCAAATTTATGCTAATTAGGGGCAATTTAAATTTTAAAAGCTACCTTAGCTTCAAAAATAAAGCAGGAAGACACAAAATTCAAACTTACATATATGGCTTTGTGATACCTGGCAATTTAATGGACAGTGAACAAAACTTGCATAATCTTAAATTATGCTAACTAGGGGCATTGAAAAATTTAAATCTTGAATACCTTGAAGATTATTGTAGAAAGAGGTGTGGTTAAAAATTAAATTTATAGGTTTGTGAGATAACAACATTAAATGAACCATTAACTGAAGTTGCAGCATTTTGATTTATGCAAATTAGGCAAATACGCAAAATTTAATTCTGAATGTCTTAAAAAGTATTACACGTAGAGATGCCATTCCAACTTTAATCTATGAGTTTATGATATAGCCGCATCCAATGAACCATAAACCACAGTTGTAGTATTTCAATTTGTGCAAATTAGGCAAATATACAAAATTTCAATCTAGAATATCTTATAGATAGAGATACCATTCCAATTTCAATGTATGGGTTTATGCACAGCCGCGTCTAATGAACCGTGAACTAAAGTTGTAGCATTTTAGTTTATGCAAAGTGAACAAATACACAAAATTAAAATTGGGAATATTTTTAAAAAGGATCACAGATGGAGATACCATTCCAACTTCGAATTTATGTGTTTATAATATAGCTGCATCCAATGAGCCATGAACCAATGTTGTAGCTTTTTCATTTAAGCAAATCAGGCAAAAACCCCCCATTGAACACAATACATGCCAGGATATCCCCAACTGTTACCAAAATGAGATTTACTTGATACTTTCGTTGCAACCAGAGGTATTTGCTTGCAAATCTATGGTTTCTAATTTGGTTAATATATTTAGTATGCAATGGTTCTGATGTGCAATTATGTTTTTGCGCTAATATCAGACAAACTGGACAATTAATACCCTTTGCTTGACTTGTACGACCATTCCTTTTGGAAGAAGACTTTTCAGTTTTGGTTTTCGAGGCTTTCAAAAGATATGCTTGCTTCCTGAATTTATTTTTGTTTCATACTGTTTATGGCAGAGTCCCACTGCAACCAGGGCATACTAGCAGCTTGAGCAACTTTTTCTTTTTGTAGGTAGTTATATTTTATGGTATCTTGGAAGAATATGAAGTCAAAGCCCTGGCCCCTGTGTTTCCTACCTAACATGGATTATTGTAGGACAGTTTGGAGGAATTACTGCAACATTTATGAGAATATGATCTAAATAATTCGGTCGCACAGTGAGAAAGGTAGTGAAGACTTTGCTTGTTTCCTCAGACACAGAGATGTCTACTGGTAAACACTTTTTACAAATGATATTTAAAGTCAAATTTAAAATCCAGCTGCCGCTCACTCTACAACTTATTTTCAAATCGTATGTTCAAAGACGTAATTTGCGATACAATTTAGATGGAGCCGTCTCATTGCCCCGTCTTTCTAGCAGTGACTCTGATAAAATTCCTTCTCATTGCTCATATTTGACCCGGATTGACCCAAAACGCATGAAAAGCATAAATGATTGTGCACTTTAAGCACTGATAAAGACAATTATTTGTAATGAATATGTCTTCTCTGTGTAGCCTGTATGTTTCACGCTTTCGGTCAAAGCGACACATATTGCATTGATTGCCCCGCACTGTTCCTGAATCCCACAGAAGAGCAGAAGCAATCATCTGTATGGGATACACAGGCTTTATATTAAACAATAAATACCAAATTGAATATTGTTGGGAACATTTATTAAAAAAATTCAATGTTTGGGCCTAATTAACTTTATCGCATTTCAGGCTGAATATTAACTCCAATAAACATCACTATCTGCGGACCCATGTAGAAACGGACATTTCAAATATTATCAACTGGACTTGATATTGCCTACTAGTTGATAGCATCGGTTCTATATACCTGATATATGCAGCTCTCTTTCAAATAAACCTGGCGACAGATATCTCTTATTTAAAATATTTAAATGACCCTGTGCAGCTTTGATCTTTTATATGATCTCATGCTCTCTCAAAAATAGGTAAAACGCCGTATATTGTCCCTGCACTGTTCCCGAATCCCACTGATGAGCAGAAGCAATCATACGGATGGAATACCCAGGCTTTACATAAAACAATTAATACCCATATTGTTGAGAACATTCATTAAAAATTTTGATGTTTGGGCCTATAACTTTGTCGCATTTCAGGCTGAATATTCAAGCGCCAATAAACATCACTATCTGCGGACCCGTGTGGAAACGGACATATTAAATATTATGAAAGTGACTTGATATTACCTACTAGTTGATAGCATCCGCTCTATACACGATATATGCAGCTCTTTTTAAAATAAACCTGGCGACGGATATGTTTTATTTAAAATATTTAAATGACCCTGTAAGGCTTTGATCTTTTATATGATCTTATGCTCTCAAAAATATGTAAAACTGGGTTCGCACAAAATATCATGGAGATCGTAGCTCGGTCCTTAAGCTGGTGATAAAGAAATGCATTTCTTAATGTTGAACGACATTATGTATAACGTCACATATCTCTCTCTCTCTGGATGGAGTTCTGCAGATTTCTGAGCCGAGGTCTTTTTTTTAATTTCTGCAGTCTACATGGTAAGACTCACCGAAGCGAATACTCCTGTCCCTGTCTAAATGGCCCTCGTTCAACATAAATGCGGTGGAGAATCTCTCTCTCTCTCTTTCTCTCTCTCTCTCTCTCTCTCTCTCTCTCTCTCTCTCGCTCTCATTCATTTATTATTTATTTTTTTTTTATTTATTTATTTATTTATTTATTTATTTATTTATTTATTTATTTGTTTATTTATTTATTTATTAGCTGTAAGTTATGGTTTTTGTCAATGCCAGTAAAAGGTTTTTCAGATGGTCATGACCAAGAGAACCATCACCAAGTACAGACGACTGGAGCTTTATAACACTAGGAGCATAATACTGAATGCAAGGTACATAAAAACAATAAAACTAGCCTCATGCGAAGGGAAGCTACGTCGCGTTCATAGCCTGTGTTGAGATGACAATATTCCCATCTAAACTTTTTTCCATTCCGACTGTTTGTGTCAAAAGAGAAGAGCAAACAGTTTCTCATTTCTTATTTAAATAGTGAACATTGATACCTTTTAAACTCACCTAGGAATGTTTGATTGGAACTCACCGAGCTCAATTTTTTTAAGCTGGTAATTAATCACGGAAAGGGGTGTAGGAAGTCTAAGGGGTCAAGTGACTTACGAAGTGTTAGTGTACTAATCGACCGGCTACGAATCCGTCACACATGCAACCAAATACACATCACACCGCGATGGTAAATAATTGCGTTGTCTTCTTAAATTCAATGAGCCGTGAGGTTACTAAAGGCGATCTAAGAACAAAGTGGGCAAGGCGGAGAACTTCAGGTGATGGCCTCTCGGATGCATGCCAGACAGCATTGTTTAAATTGACTTTGATAACACAAAACGCGTGACTAGTGTAGCTACGCGCCAAAGAACAAATAGTGCGTTATGGTGCACTTAGCAGGCCGCATCACTCCAAGGTATCACAGAGCTGTGTCGTTTTACACAGTGAACATGCGTCGCTCTCTTCAAAATGCCAGCCTTGTGTACATGATGTAAGCCTACCCTTAACAAAGCTGGTTTGTGTCGCAAGATTGCCCTGTCCCTATAGGCACTGCCGTAAAATGATGTGGCACCTTAGTGTCGATGGTCAATGGCTTTCATGTCTTCCCTTTCAGCTGGCTTTGTCTATATACACTCTTGTCTAAGTTTCCTTTATTGTCATAGATAGTTTTAAATTTATCTCCCTAGTGTATCAATATGTTTGAATCTTTTATAGCTCCTTCCTGACGGATTCTTGTATCCTGCCATATTAAAAATTGCAAAGTGTTTGAAGAGGGTATGTTGTTGAAGTCAGGGAAATATTTGCTATGGTTGATAGCCTTTTAAATCCCTTTTTTTCTGACCATTGCACTCTTAAAATAAAGATGCTACGAAACACAGTCAGTGTTCTTATTCGATATGTCTCTGCTGTCGACGGGATCTAAAGCATATCAAATTTTGAAAAGCTGTCAGTCCTTTAAATTCCGTTACCTGTGTATCTAAATGAAATCGAACTTTGGGAAAAATTATCAAATTCTTCCTTTGTGTTCAACTTTAATATTATACCCAAATTATTCTATACATCGACAGTTTTGACATCGCGCAGCACGAAATATCAGCTACAACACGTTTTTGTAACCACTGGCTAGTGTCATCCTTATGATCAGCAAAAATGTCCACATTATCGTGTGATGTTTGGCGGTCCATACCAAATAAATTAGGAAGTATAAATTTATTACGGGTAGACAAGAAAGACACGGGATGGTATGCGAAGACATGACTTGCCTCCTTTTATCAAAGATTGACTTGCTTTATGAACATTTGCAAAGTTTGACCCGAAACAATAAAAAATATGGCTTTCTGGCAGAAAGCAAACTGTGTATATTTGTTTGGTTCGTGGGCTGCTTGCTTGCTTGAGCGTAAGTTTGACTTGTTTTCTGTTTTGTGTTTTTTATTGTCTCCAGTGCACATAGTATGTCGTTATGCAGACATCCATTTTAAATCTTTATGCTTTTTTTGCTATTGTGTCAGACTAAGTCGTGTAAAATGTAACAATGAGGCAGACAATATAGCAAGTTGTTTCGAAGAACCTATTGTGGGCGTATCGTTCCACAATGTTGCTCAGTTGCTGGAGCAATAACTCACCGAATAACCGACAGGCATAGCGGCTCGTGGTTACACATTTCAACAAATATAACCCATTAATTTCCTCAACGTCATGGCTGTATTATATGATGTTTGTAATTAGCAGATAACTTCCTTGAAATGCAATCAGCTCAGCCACCAAAATGCAACCGAGGTAGGGTTAAATTACAATATGTTTGCACTGGGCATATAAATTATACGCATGTTAGTTAAACCCATTGCGAGTGTATGGATCGTTGCATGACTAGGTCTACAAGACAATATTAGTTGTCCATTTAAGTTTGACCTGCCCGTATTTTGTCACCACACCCCATCCCACCCTGCACCCTAGCACTCTAGTACAAATGCACAGTTAAAAACTTCTATGACCAGTTTGATAGGAAAGGATTGGTCGAGACGGAACTATCCAATAAATTATTGACTTTCATAATCTGAACAGAATATGAGCCTGCTGCTGCATGTAACGTGAGGATATCAGCAGACATTAGACAAAACTTTATAATGGACTTGGTTGTCTATTTTGCGTCTCTTCTCAGTGAATAACTCAAACATTTGATTTTACCAAATCCATGTAGCATCGTTGTATGTGCAGGGACGTACAAGGGAAGGCTCATCGTTGGCATGTGAGTGATCTTGAGACTGTAATCGAGGGTGGATGATGGTGTCAAGTCGGAAACGTTCTGCTTTTCGGAGTTCGTTGTGTTAAATGAAGCAAGTCTAAAATCAGATACATAACATCAGAAAATACAGCTGATAGAAAGGTCATCACACAGGAAGCTCCGTGAAAAAGAGTGGCTTATTATCGTTCTTTGAAAAACTGAATTAAAAAAAACTAGTCGAGTTTCAGTCATATGAATAACTTACGTGAACAAAGAAAGAATCACACTGTTTGTATGCTTTTGAAACCGACGAAAATAATGATCTCCCCAGGCTATTTTATGCTTTCTACATTTCCTTTATTTTTCATTGTTTTGTTTTATCTATTTTTATTGCAGTCTGACGTTTTATGTGCTTAATGAAGTAAATCAATGAGTAAATTAAAGATACGTGTCCAATCAGAAAAAGCTAGTCATTGTTACTCTTTTCATTTCATACAAGGAAAAACTAGGACACTGAACACAATACCACCACCACCACCCCCTCCACACACACACATAGCCATCAGATAACTCAAAGGCCTTCTCTACAAGAACTTCTGTAGCCTCGACTCAAAGAATATTGACATGAGAATATTGAAACCAGAAATACGATGGATAAAAATGTTCTAAGGCGTTGTGTAAACCTTATTGAAGCCAACAGTCGATGTTTATAAGTCCCTGATTAGTTTTTGCTGGCGTGTTATTATGCTGATAATATGTAAATCTTTTATTTGCCTGGTATCAACAGTCTTAAACGTGAGATCTTTGTACCGCCCATATGCGTCAGCATGTAAAACTTTAATTATACAAACAACAGTGCTTTGGAAGCACACACTACAAAGAGCGAGTTCAGGTATTTAAAAACTTATGCAATACATATTCCAAATCATGTCAACTTTGCGGCTATGCTAGAGGTGGGCTTGTCGTTGTAAGATGCATTAAATCGTCCGGGACCATACCGATTATTCTTTGCATGTTCCCATATTTTCTGTTTACTGTATGAATCTAGAATTAGCCGTTTTATCAAAGGAGTTCTGTGTAGTCATCATTAACATTTATAATGAGATAATTGAAATGAGCTTTGTAGTATTACGTGGGTATTACCAGCGGTATTCTATGCTTTGTACAGAACACGTGCACACGCATGTAAAAGGGCGTAATGTTGCATTGTCCGTGTGTAACTCACACATTCTTCGCCAAGCTTTCAGAATAACATAAGCGTTCCCTCTCAAAGGCCATATGCAACTTTAACACACTTGTAAACGCTACTATATGGCAGCATGTTTCTTCAGAACACATGTATTTAGGATTAACCGCACGATTTTAGTCAAACCAACCTTTTAGATAGGCAAACACTTAATTGTCGCCCAAATCTTCCGTGCACTGTTTCTGTTCTCTATTGCCGTCGTCTCACAGACCTTAGCATTTGCGTTGGAAACATTCGGCTAACCTGACAGGAAATGAACAGATATTTTGCAATCCTGTACACGTATATTATAATCCCATAGCGTTTATCTTGAGTTTAGATCTATATTTGATCGTAGTTTTTCATAAAATTATGAAGTGGTAATCTGAAACACCACACATTTACAAACAACTTGCGATCAGGGTCTGCAGCAGAGTTCAAAATTCTCTGGTCTCCAATTTTTAGTTTATCGTGTTTTTTTCGAAGAATATGCATAAGTGAAACTTCTTTAATTTGTTTACATGTAATATGACAAAATAAAGGATAGGATAATGAACCTCCACCACGTTGAAAAGTCAATGTTACCATCAGCATGTTATTATACCATACTTACTGTCCTTCAGATCAAAATGTGTCAAAAATAAACATTTTGCTTTTTAGAATTTTGGAGCCAATTGGAAAGGAACCGTTACGACTTACAATTCCTATTTGATGGCATATTTTATGCAAGACTTTGGCCTAAATATGATTTCCCAACATGAACCACAATACTATGTTTTTCGGTCATGCTTCGTGAACAGTCTAGTATTACATGAAAAGTCTTCGCCTATGTTAGTACCTGAGCTTTGGCTTAAATTTACGTAAATGAAGAAGGACATAAATAAACACACAAACTTTTACGTGATCCGCTCTATCCAGTCTATACCAACAAGGCAACAAGCAAGTAAAAAACGACAGGTCGATGATAAAGAACATTCTCTTTGACATAAGAATGTCCCAAAAATAGCATAAATGGAGTTATGGGTTACGCTTCTGTGGCAAATTAAAAAAGAATCTATTCATTTGCTATGCCCACAGGTTATATGAGCATAGCCAACTGATGATGCACAGGCTCAACGCATGCATAGGCTTAGCCTATGCACAGGTTTAACGTGTTTAGGCATACAAACGGCGACAAGCAGTGCAGAAGAAAAGTTCTAAACTCAGCATGTTAATCTACATCGGGATAAATGCAGACCCACATCTTTTTTCTCCGTATCAGGTTATTGATATATGATCATCTTGATGTAACAACATATATTTGGTTAATTTTCTCATTATAAAACGAAGGTTCTTGACATTACAGGATACTTTCTGCTAATGACCATATATCTGGCTATCTAAATCTAGATGGTCTCTTGAAATAACGAGTAATATTGGCTAGGTGCTTTTCACATCGTAACATGTAAGCTTTTCAATGTCACAAGATACCCCCTTATTGTTACTACATGGTCTTTTTGTTACAAAATATTGACTGGCAATAACACGAATATTTATTTTTTTAGCTGCAGAGCCCTTATTAAGTCATTGGAGCTCAAAAATGCAGCAATAAATGTGGAAATACGAATATGATGCATGCATGCTTCTTTAAAGTTTCTATTGCTACAGTTTTTAAGTGACAGATGTGGCACACACCACCTATTTTAACATTTATATATATATTTACACTAAAATGTATTTCTATAATAATTTCTTTTATTCTAAATATTCACAGGGAACACGGCATAACTTACACGCCTGACCACTTCTTAGCTCTTTGTATGGTTATCAAAGCAAAAGGATTGACATCTCGTTTACACCAAAGTGCTGTCTTGTTCTTTTCTCAGAACTGTGCAGTGTTTTCTGAACAGAATCATAATTTCACGGGAAGATGAACTTTTTTATATTATGTATGTTTATTTTCAAATGGAAACAATGTACTCTCAAGACACAATTAGGCTTTTCTTTAATCGGCAAATCATTTTGTGAAAGAAGATACACCAAATTGAACGCAAAGTTATTTTTTCTTGTGTGTCACAGAAGAGTAAATGCAAAATTCGGATGTTCTGCTGAGCGTCCATCATTTTGGACTGTTCCATCATGTTTGACTGTTGTATCTGTACCAATTTATTCAGAATATCAACGTGTGGCCAGACTCGGAAAAGTCGAAACCCTTGAGGTTGAGAAATATATTTTACTTTAATCTATATCATCTGCCCTGGAGATAAACAAACAGCGAGGTTTAAGTCTTTGTGGCCTCCATACAGTCTGGTCTAGTGACGTCCTCAATAATTTGTCCAGTAGCATAGTGACGCAGCAGGCGTCATCTGCCGGTAATGCGAAGCCAAAATTCTTGACAATAAAGTAATGTTCTAATACTGACTCGCATCTTAGCGTAAAAGCCTATGTCGTTCAGTTCTTACCACAAGTAGGCCTACAACCGTTGCAAAGATTTCGCAAAGGGTGCCCACGTTGTGTTTGTCATTGTTGACATATAGCCTAATGACTACCAGCTCGGCACATGTCACATGCGCTCCTAACGTTCAATCAATCAAACTTCATGCTAATATGGGGGGGGGGGGGGGGGGGCAGGGGGCGAGTGGAGAGGGTGAGCCTAGAACACCTATACTTGCAATGGCCCACATGGGGCCATATCTGCACCTAAAATTTTGTGTATTCATTTGTGGAGTCCATCGTCACTCCTTGTCAGACGCAGTACAGAGGAACTGCGTCTGACGACCTAGTGCTTGTAGATGCACCTGCCCCCCCTCACCCCCCCCCCCGCCTCCCACCTTATTAGCATGAATGATTGACTACACACATGAAGACGCAATACGCGCCTGTGGTTTGTATGGGTATTTGTCAGAATATGATTATAGCCGCATAATTAAAAGTGGCAATCGAAATACAAAGGATAGTGCAAAGGTTGTGTCCAGAAGTTGAGAATCGCTTCTCGGCAATTAAAAACAAAAAAAGGCAAACAACCGCTGTATGGATATGCATGAACCAGTTTATTTTGGTATTTTTGCTGGTGCCAGTTTCATTGGGCCTGTTCACATCAGTATTCCTAACTGACATTTTTCAACTTTTCAAATACGCTATGTTGTCTTATGTGCCGCATCATATGAAAAAACTTTGTTGGCATATTCATACGCTATGGTACTGCATTCGACCAAGGCGCCATGTGTGTGTTTATTTGATTAGTTTTAAACTGAACTGACCGAACTGTGTTTTTTAATTCATTTTTTCCACAGCGGATTACAGCAAAAAGGGAAAACCAACTAAACTTGCCTGATTTCAGGGCGATGCGCTCATCGGGCAAGCACTGGAAATTCTGTGCCCAGGAACTGGCCTAGACTTATCGTTGTTATTGTCATTATTATAATCACTATTATTGTTCAGGTTTGTCATCGTCGTCATCTATTTATTATTATTATTATTATTATTATTATTATTATTATTATTATTATTATTATTATTATTATTATTATCATTATCATTATCATTATCATTTAACTTCAGTGCTTTCTATTTTTGCATTTTGCAAAATTGAGGCTATGTGAAGAATTGATGTCACTGAATTATGATGACTTGATGTTCTGATGGAATGTTCAAGCGAAAAACATAGGTACCATTGGTGGTATTAACGTTCTTACTCAAACTTCGAAGTTACACGTGCCTTTTGCGTCCGGTTCTCCAAAAACATGCTTTGTGTTATTGCCATAATGAGACAAAAAATGCAATACTACATTTAGATTTATATTAAGAAATATTGAGCAAAATTTTGCAAACTGTATCTCTGGTTCATCGTAAAACTTGCCCATGCTTTTCCAAAATGTGTATTTTTTTAAAAAAAAAAGGATGTTTACAAAATAAATAGCAAGGTTTACGGAGAACCATTAACAAAAGTGGTACATCCCAACAGTTTTAGAAACCATGATGATGGTTCTTTGGTCTTAATTCATTAACCACGTCTCTTGTCCATTTCATCGATATATTTCGATGAAACGGGCTTTGCCCTGTGATAAATTCTTGCGTCTGTGTGTACCTTTCAAAATGGCAGTGGGATTTGTATGTTTTAGCAAGGCATTGATTTCTCTCGGTCTAACATTAGAGAATATGTGGAACCATATGTTCACGTATTTGCCAGTGTAAACTTTTATTAATAACTGCAATAATATTGTGTGACGCCAACCATCAGACGCAGGCATGACCAAAAGGTACATGCTGTGCTTTGTATGTTCATATCAGTCGCGTACAAAGAGCAAGAAGTCGACAACACATCAAACTAGACTGTGGTAGTGTGATGTAGCCCGCGGCTACCGAAAACTTGTATTGACACCCAGTCAACTCTCATGATAGCACTTCTCGTTAACTTTTCGGTTTAGAAATAGAGAGACTCGGGAAAAGATGCGGTCCGACCACATCTATGGACGCGAAAAATTTACCGAATATGCTTTATAGGTTTAAGGCGATTCATATTGCCGCTGAAGCTTCAAGGAATGTCTAATGTCTTACAGGATTTCTCGAAACAAGATAATAAGGGCATTGGTAACCACTGGTACAGTATATGGAACAGCGGTCACTCATGCGTAGCTTATGACAACATGATTAGATGCTCCTTATTTGTCGTCATCCTCATCACCATCAAGATCATAGACCTTTCATCATATCACTGTCATCGATCAGGTTTTTCATATAGTTTCCATGTAAAACACAGGTGTATAGGCTGTCTGGGAATAACTTTTGTCTGTCCATTGTTTAAATCATTGAGTTGACACCGCTCTCCGATTTATAAAGGCATGAATGATTCACAACATTTACATGGAACCTCCACCTGCAATTTTCCTTCGAAAAAGAAAAAAACCGGTTCAGTGATAAGTTGCCTAAAGTACAGCTCTTGCAAACGGAAGGCTCGAAACTTCTTCACAACTGTTTTCAATGTTGCCGAGCGACAAAAGTTAGAATTGTCGAAATGGCACTTCTTGCTGACGACATCGCAAATGGTTTTTTTTCCGGGTGTTATAACGAGAAGATGTGCCTTGATCAATATATTGAGGATCACGTTCTGAAAATAAACTACAATTAAACCCTTATCTGGCCTGGACAGACAGACAATATTGTCAAATAGAAACCACACTTATTAAACAAGACAGAATAAACAAAACTATCTGTTTGCTGTAAATCCGGTAAAATAAAAATAGGACCCACTGAAAAATAACACCAATGGAAACACCGACCTGTTTTTTTGGTTTTGCTAGAATCAATGCAAGTACACAACACTGCATAGAACCGAATTGAATTTTAACTAAATGACCAGACTTGTAAGAGGCAGTGTAAATAATGCGCTTTGTCATAAACAAATGCAATCATTATGAAGCCCAATCAAGGTTCAACCAAATAATCAATGTGAGCATAGACAAATAATATTCATATTTGATATGTATTGACAAAGGTCACTTTGACGGAGATAATCTCAAATGCAACATCAAATTACATCGTTATGGTATGTCTGTAAACAACCAATCTGTTAGCAAAATTCAGGTGATGTTAATCTGGCCAAACCTAGACTTATTTTCAATTTTAGCAGAATAGACAAGGCTTTGAACTGAAAACCCCGAAAGTGTACTAATTAGTTGCCCATTATTTCCGTATTTCTATTTGATATAGATGCAAATATTGTCAAATGAAATATTTTTTCTTTAAATGGCAACTGACTGGGATGTCACGTACGTATGCTTCTAATTAGGATCGAACGGTAATGACATGTATTTTAATATGTTCTCGCCACACCTTCCCCAGGAATCAGTAAGACTTCAACAGCTTTAGCTGCATTCATCGAAGTTCTGTGAGTTTAACCGCACAGGGACCACGTGAGCAATCGCCACCGCGTGCATCTGTGCAGAGTAAAACGAAACGGTGCAATTTTACTGAGAAAGAAGCGAAAAGCACTACTCGCAAAGCCACAAGCCAAGATGCAAAGGCCAGAGGACAGCACTGGTGAAAAAAAGAGAGGTCACCCGTCCTACTCTGACAAATACTAGAGTCACAGTAGGTAATGTGATACCTCTTGCTTGACCAGTGCTGAAAAAGTATACATCTGATCATGAAAGACATAATTCTAAGCTGCCCTATAGGGTGCAGGGTTATACATCTATTTTGCGAAGCTGAAGCGGAATGTACATAAAAGGACCGACCAACTGTTTAAAACTCAATAAAAATAATGGTGTTAATCCGATTTGTTGCATCATTGTCATCTTTAAGTGCATTCTAACAACTTAACAAAAGAGCGATATTGTTTCCTGTATAATTTGTGTGGGTGTTTTAACTTTTTAACTCTTTCACTGTTGCATTTCTACCCAGGTTAACATCGGAACGCTAATTTTCTAACCATATGTTTCAACTATGTTGACTAATCCGATTCTATATTTGCATCTGGAAAACTTCGCATCACATTTCTTTCAACCTATCCGCTGCATCGTGGTATTTATTTTGCAAGGAGAGTTTCAAGGTCAGAAGGTCGCTTTCAAGGTCAAAGGTCACAACATTTTGCAGCTATCTTGGTATTAAAGCAGCAAGCTGCAGGTTACAAACCCTTCCGTCTTATACAAACCAACAATTTATATCTAAAAATGTTTAAAAACAAATTCATCATCAAATCTTATAAGAACTACTCACGTGCCACATGCACGTTTTTTAGTGAGATCAGTTTCAGAGTGAGAAGTCAGAAGGTCATCTAAAGGTCAAATGTCAAATAATTTGGCAGCCATCTTGGAATTCGACTTCAGTCGCATCCCGCGGCATGCAGACAATTCGGCTATGAACGCTTCCAGCGGTGAAAGCGTTAAAACTGCGGATAATTTTCTGCAGAAAAACACATTTTTATAGCTAAAAAATGTTCACCAAACTTGAAACGAAGCAAACCAAAGTTTTTATTCTTATTTCCAAAGAAAAACGAGTAACCCTTACTGAAAGTCTTTGAATTTATATGCTTTGGCGCATTCTACAATGTACCTACCGTAAAATGGTTAGTCGTTATACCTTTGCTCAACTTTTATTTACCAAAATCACGAAGCCATCATTTTAGCCTCTAATGATTCAATGTAAAGTAACGGAACCGTAACTCAACCTCTCCCAGTGTACTTTAATCTCCAGCACACAGCGGTAAATTCTTCTACCGTTCGTGTTATGCATGCACTCAACGCTTGAATTTTTCTTTGTGAATTGTATTTGCGCTAACGTCCACCCACTGCTGTAACTTTTCGGAAGAGTTTTATTTGCATCCAACTGCAATCATTCACAGCCAGAACTCCTTTGAATTTTTAGTTGCACTTGCATTCAATTACAGCTGCAATTTTGTTGTGAGTTTGAAGATTTTTTGTGCTGATTTTACCTTCATGGACGCCTTCTTACCATGTTTAATGAATGCTGCCAAATTTTGCTTTTCCTTATTGTACAGTGGGTAATGAATCCAGTTTAGTACAATACTCGCTGCTTTTGTACAGATTTGTTGAAAAGTGTGCCTCGATAGTTGGTCATAAATGAACACAGTAGGCACGGTACATTTGACAGTGTGTTGACTCAGTCCGTGATTGGTTGTTGACTAACTATGTGGTTGGTTGTTGACTCGGGTTAGTCTTACTCGGATGCATCACCAATTACCTAAATACCAATTCAAACAGACGCATGTACAGACCTTGTGATAATTTTATACATTTACGTGCGAACATGGCGCCTGCTTAGCTAATTTTCAGTTCATTTTTGTATCTGGCCGATGGCCTGAAATACCAGTCAAACAGTGGAAGGCCCTAGGTCTGCTGAGCAGGCAAGGCTACAGAGACTAAACGATTATGCTTGCACTGAGCAAAAAGATGCGGTCACACAAGCAGATCCTGATTGTCAAGGAAGTGGCGGGATGTTTCCAGTGTATCAGGGTTGTTTTATCGATCATCCTAAGTGTTCCGTTTATTCTTCCATTACACGTCGCCGTGCATTTAATGCCAAAGGAAGGAACCGTTCAAAGTTCAAAAACTCATGCAGAATACATATAACTAATACAGTCGGTGTCAAGTCTTGAAACCTGAGTTTCAGTCGTAAGAAACTGCTAATAATGACCCTATCGTATCCAAGTGGTATCAAATAATACTAATCTGGTCATTAGATCACTGTCTAAACTGGATATCTATCGGAGGTCACGTTGTAATCACGCTGCAACAAACAGCAGATAAATAAATCAGAGAGAATCTGCATCAATCTGCCTTTTCTTTGATGCATCTGTGTGGCTATGGGACGCATTGTGTTAGCAAGTGAAAGAGTTGGCATTGAACCAAGGAGTTTTGACACCTATCCATATCGCTGTGTGTTCTTTCTGCATCAATAATAAATCTGGCCTACTCCAAATAGCTACACCTTCTTTGAGTCCCCGAGTTCAGGTATTAGTCACCGGTCATGACCAGCTCCCGCCGCAGGGATTATCGAGTGGTGTATATATACCTCCTTTGTCGAGGTGGTAAAGTGTTGGCGTATGAATCATTAACGTCCTGTGATTGTAAAAAGGCCTTTCTTCTGTTGCAACTCCATGCGTTGATGGGGTTTTGCGTCGGTAAATAATCACCTGGGAATGCAGGTCTGGACAAAATGTCCTGTATTGGTCATCCAAGGTGTTGATTTTCACTTTGGTAGATTACCGCAGTGGCTTACAGGGTCAATGGCGAGATTGAAAAAAAAAAGACAGCACGTTGCAATACGATATTTTTCTCAATGTTTTCACTCACTGGAATAATTCTCTTTATTAGCAGTGGCAAGGGGGTTACTGGTGACATCCTCCTTGCTCAAAAGTAAGGCAAATCTATATTTTTGATGCATTTGGATGAGAAAAAAATGCGGGTTGGTAAGTTTAGCAAAAAAACTACGTTAAGTAGCACCACTAGCTTTTTTTTGGGGGGGGGAGATAAACATCTTGTGATTTTTATCCCATACCTTAGAATGGGCTATTCTTCGATATATTTACGGAAATCTATTTGTTATGACAGCTGAAGGTTTACGCTTTACGAGAAATCACTCAATTTAGCAACCTCACCCATTATCAATTAAAATTGCTCAGTTGTTCCTGTCATTCAAAATTTGCACTAGTTGATAAAACCCAAAACACCTGTAATAACACCTGGGACAATGGAGTTGAATCCCCCCCCCCCCCGTAGTAAACATACAAATAGCTTACTGACTGTATGAAAAGCTGCATGAGTGGCGCCTATAAAAAAAGCTGATAGAAAATTTGAATGGAGCAATTACACGTATCTAAAAATAATACTATACTTTATTTCTTTAATGAGGATCAGGAAAATAGCCAGAGGCTGATACAAAGCCATCCCCTCAAGTAAATACAAGTACATCGAGATAGGTATATATTTCAAACAATACAGCTGAAAAAAAATGACAAAAGACATGGTACAAAAAATAACCAGTAAAAAATGCACTAATACCATGGCCCAGAGCAATTTGTTAAACAAGTTTGACATTCCATGAATACAGATGTATTACGTACTTGCAAGAAATCTCTTGAAACTTTCAATGAACTGCATAGTTGCCTCAGCAGGTAAACAGTTACACTCATATGATGCTGTGTGAGTTTCAAACAGTAGTAAATGCACTTTTTACAATTCCGTTAAAGTTAAGCTGTAGGTTTTCGTTCATGATGATGTCTGAAATCTTTGCCAAAAGAATTTGTCTATGAGTGGACACTGAAGTAAATGATAGATTAGTTTCAGAGGGACAACCACAGAAGCAGCTGGAACTTTCAATCAGGTGTCTAGTAAATAGATGGGCGTTTAGTGCACTGAAATCAACTCGAAGACGAGTGATCAAAATATTCAACTTTCTGGGTCCGTGTCTTCACTGCCCGCGCATATCGGGAAACAAGTAACGCTTAAGATGTACCTTGAATAAGTTGACAGAAGGCCACTTTCAGATGTTTAGTGAAAGGGCGTTCAAAAGTCAGGTAACGATGGAATGAAAGACACTGACACTAATTTTTTTTAATAATGAAGTGCGCGCGTTAACCTAGGAGCGCCCGTGAATACTGCGTAACAGGTAATTGACCCTCTCACTGTTAAGTCGTGGGATCAGCGCTCTCAAGTGGTCAGGACAAGTACCGCAAGTTATTACCACTTATATAAAAACCGCCGGTACTTCGGACCTGTATCCACTATCGGGGCAGCCTTCTCCCTTCACCTCCATCTTTCACTCAGCATAGCGCTTGCAGGTCCTACTGGTCCTGCCACTTAGTTCATAGCCCAGGGCGACTTCAGTGTCTGATACAAAATCCCTATTCTAGGGCCCACCACCAACAACAACTAATTTCAAGCCATTGTATTTACATTTTTAGGCAATGCTCACACTGGAAAAGTCCCATTATATATTTGACATTACATTCATTTTTCAAATTACCCTTCCATTAACACTAATGACACATATATTTTGGATACTACCTATTCATAATATCGAATCGGGACGATGATAACTGCTTCAGACACAACCAAGCAGGCAGATTTTAAGTTAGCATAGTAAGACATGTTTTAAAAGTACTTTTACAACTGTTCGCTGTGGATACTTGGAGACTGGACACCTGGAACATAGCGAAACATTTCGATAAATCACCAAACAACCACGGCTATGCTGTTTCACTGAACAACTGTGGCTATACAGCTATGCTCTTTCCCTGGCCCAAGTTAACCCTACACTCCAGAAAAGTTGAAATAAAATGCTGTGTTTGAGTTGACTTTTCTGCGAAATAAAGGCTCATGACGGCCACTTTCTCGATGATATCTTTCAGTCAGGGTCAAGCAATCTATATTAAGGAAAGGCGGCTTAAAACAGCTTCAGACACAACTGACCAGGCAGATTAAAGTTAAACATATATGGCTCATTTTGCCATAAAATTAAGGGTTGCATATTTCGTTCCCCATAACAAAGAGAACAGGGGAACATCAGTAATATTACCCCTACACTCGGTCCATATCTAACATAACCTTTGTTTAATCTGTCCGACTATTATATTCACCAAAATAAAGCATATTTATTTCCATTTCTGTATACGCGCCGAGCCCGATAAGCTTGTTACATGATTTAACCAGGCTCACTTTCTGCGCTGGCCACAATATTTGCGCATGCGCGGTTACTCCAGGCTCGAAATTGAGAACTTGCAAATGAAGAATGCATGATCTGATGCACCTTATACGAGATGGTGCCTTATTACAGATGTTTTTTTTTTGTGGCTGTACCAACACAGCTTAACAGGCAAGGTAACACCAAGATGTTTGGCCTCATATACACTTAGGATACGTTTATAAAAGACAATTGATTCTGCCTGAGTTGGTTTTTTTTTTTTCTTTTTTTTGATGTTAACATTTTCGTAGTTTTATCATGTGTAAAATCTATTTTGCACTTTTCCCCCATTCCTTAACAACCTGAAAATTACTATTAAACTTGTGATTGTGCCCTCAGGAGTTTTAACTATTTCCATCAGTGTTGTATCATCCGCAAATAAGTAAATTTTTGCAGGTAATATCATCGACCAGGTCATTTATAAATATCAAAAGCAACAGGGGGCCTAAGACACTACCCTGGGGGATACCAGATTCTATATTTGCCCAGTCGAAGCAGGTGCCCCCAATGCCTACCCTTTGTTTTCTTAAACTCAAATATGATCGATCTGATCCATGAAACAAGTGGGTCAGGTGCACCTACATGTTGTCATTTTAATAATAGATCACGATGCCAAACACGACCAAAAGCCTTTCAAATGTTTAAAAATATTATGTGAACTTCTTTTCCCTTATAGACTGCTTGACTTCGTTCGTGTGCGATGCTTATCAATTGGTTTACAGTGCTGTCCATTTTTCTAACCCCCAAGCGGCAATATGTCAATAAATTAAGGCTTGTTAGAAAATCGTACAATGTATTAAAACACACAATTCTAGCACTTTTGATATGGCACAAAGTACAATTACTGGTAAGTACCAACATAAAAGTATAAGATGAAGAAAGAGACATATAAGTAACAAAACATATTATTTTGGGCTCAATATTTGATATTACAGTTACTTGTATGCGTACGTTATTGGCAATAAAATCTAAACTTAAAAAAAAAAACAGGCCTTCTGATAATTCGGACAACTTTACGAAAGGCATTAAGAATCTCATTCAAAGCATAGTTATAAATACAACACAAAAATGCTGAAACTAGCACAAACATGAAAGCAAAGGGCATGTGTAAAAAATAAGTTGCGGACATCGTACAAACAGTCTTTTGTAGGCCAATGTAGTGAGAGTTGTGTAACATCTTTGTGAATAAACATCTGTTTGAAAAAAAAAAAAAGAACTGTGTACTGGTGAAAGCACACAAAGCACAAACAAAATAGTATTCTGTGGGGGACATGAGGTGAACCTGTACAGGGTGGAAAAACTCCAAACATGTAACCTTTAAGGACTCTAATGACCACCACCAAAATTAAAACCTGAGGAGGCCCGATATTGGTCCATATGATGTGGTGTGTCACAAAAGGTCAGGTCAGACATATATCGGACGTAACATTTTGGTAAATGTTTCGCAATACAAAAACATTTTAGCATTTCAACAAGGCGTTTAGCATACAAAGCAGAAGTGTCACGTGGTGCACCAAATGAGCAACAACAAAAAAGAGACAGCATAATTAACCATTTTATTAGTCAGACGATACATCAGGACTGAAACTTTCAGCCTAAAGAGCAGCCATACAGCTTGGACAAGATTGGCTAATTCACGGAGAAAATGCATCACACTCATTTGTCCTGTGTCGCATACATAAGTTAAAACAAAATGTCACAAGTAAACAGTTTTGAAAGCTACCCTACAAACTTACAGCTTATGGACGGTGGGTGAAATTGCCCAGGTTACTTTCATATCTGACCTTTGAAGTTTTCAAGACGGGGTTGTTAAGCTCTAGTCAGTATTTGACAAAAACCTTTCTGTGGTAAGTCCATATATCTGCAAGTTTATTGTGCTTTTTTTGGTTGTCATGCCAGATATGCCAAGCAATTTCGATGTTTGGTAAGATCCTCATTTATAAACAGACCAGTCCATTTCAGCTTACTGCAGGCCCAAAGAACCTCAGATCTGATCCTGTAACTGACAAATTTCACGATGAACGACCTGATTCCCGATTCTTTAGGTCCCAACCAATGGGTTCTCTGTATGTCCAACAATTAAACCTGTACTCCAAACTTCTCTCTACAAAGAGAAATGACAAGTGTATCTATCTCCTGTCTGTCTGATCATGGGCTCCACCCTCTTTGAGACCACTGATACGGAGATTCAATCTAAGGTCGTATTGCTCCAAGCTGTCAAGAGAGTGCTGCATCTTTTTAATATCACTCTGCATTTTTGTTGGGAAGCCTTTGATTCTTTTAATGCAGTTTCAAGGAGATCTCACTTGTCTTTAACTTGCACAAGTTGCGCAGCTTGAGAGGATAACGTATCTGTATTTTCAGGTACCTTAACATCTAAGTCCTTGATCTATTTCGTGACAGACTCAATGGTTGTGTGAGCAGCTTCCTGAAGGCTGGAGCAAATCAAAGAAACTACATGTGAGTCACGTAACATCTTAAGCAAGTCCTCAATAGGTAAAGAAGATTTCAACTTTGAACACGGGGGTTATTCTCCTGTCGGCGATAACCATGGTCTTTTTACTCCTGTATTCTGATTTTCAGCCACAGACCTCTCCAAATCTTGAAGGTTTTTCATATTCTGTTTTTTGCCATTTATGATTTCCTCCTCGTACTCTAAACACTGAAGATAGGAGTGGTGGTAACCAATGCAACATACCAAAACATAAACATCATAGTGGTGCTAGTTGTCACTGTTTTCCACTCTGTAAAATTTTGGTCCAAAGTAATCAACGACAAAGAAATCTAATTCAGTTAACAAAAAGTAAATTGAATTTGTCATGCGCTGACAGCACATAGCTGCAGAGCGAAGCCTAAATGGGAAAACATGATCTATAAAGTACCTACCTCTACAAGAGATCCCGAGAAACCCAATGTCCCCAGGACAAACTCTTATCTGCCTATAGGCTCGGGATAAATATGTCTTAAATAACAAACACCCCTAGCTTAATTTAACTACTCTGTGCAAAAAATCATCAATTGAAGGATATCTCAAAACAAAATATTCACCTTCATATACATTTTTTGTCGATACCATTGTTGACACAGGAGCCCATAGGCCAAGAAAGGTTCATTATCACTCTTCTTTGCGTGACATCACCCTTTTTCTCAGTGGTATTCAAAGGGGCCAAAGATAAAAAAATGAATCCAAAGGATTTGAATCAAAAGGACTTAACGTGGCTCCAACTCTTAATTTAAAGTCTATATAGATATCAACATGATGCGGGAAAAGAAAGGCTTAAGTGAGATTTCTGGCTGAGGGAATAGGTAAACTATGAGAACTATAACCAAACGGAAAACCTAATTCAAGAAAATCACATACACCCACATCATGGTAGTTAGTCTTCTGCAACATGTCCCTCCAATTATCAACTTGAAAATTAGCAGGTACTCTTATTCTGCAACCCAAGTAATTGAGATTACCAGATTATATAACATGTGGATGAATATCAAAATAATTGTAAACAAAAGACTCATCAATGACAGGCCATATTAATTTCATGTTGTGAATAGTATCAACATTTTCTCAAGTAGGCAGTGCATTTGGAATAGCAAAAGATGATAAACACAAATGTTTATTCACTAATGAACACTCAGAACTATGACACTGAGTTGAAGAAAATGTATCATCTGCACCCAGAAATGCACCCATGCATGATTCTACATCTTTGTCAACACTAACTATGGTTGAAGTACAACTCATATCAAGTTGACTAACTGTATCATCAGTGTTGAACAAGCAAATTTTAACATCATCAATGCCTACAAAAAATTCTGGCCTAGTCTCCGGTGAGACAGAACTATTTGTGTAAATTACACTGTCAATACATGAATGATGAACTAAATCTTGACTAATGATATGAGTTGTATCTTCATGACTACTCGCAAATTTCAATGACTTCTTACAATCAGTTGTACCTAGATAATCATGGTGTGACAAAGGTTAAACACAAGGCCTGTGACCAGAACGGGTATTCCCAATACCATCACTACGTGTAGTATTAAACAACTCCTGATCTGAACTGCCAAAAGAATGATCCTCACATAGGTAAGCTTGGAAAGAATCACGTGCTTCTTGTAAAGTTTTTGCCATAATGTTTACAACCAAATGATGATTCAGTGAGTGATTGTTGATTTCTCTCTTCTAACCTACATCTGGCGCAAATATGAGATACAATATGTTCCCTACCATTTATCACCATATTACGTTGATCATTTTTTTCACATTTCCCAGATCGAAAAAGTTTACAAAACATAATTGAATTTGGTTTAGTATAAACCTTGGCATATCCAAATGACCGCATTTTAAACTTTACTGCATTCTGAAGAGATACACAGGCTTGAAGCCATATATCCTGTCGTTTGACATAGTGTCCCACAGTTTTTTCCTTGGCCGGATTTAAGTTTCTTACCTCGCACTGAACTCAGATGTCGATGCCTGCGAACTTGGTTGTTGCAACTCTCACTAGAACAACTGGAACTACTCTCATCACTATTATCTGTCACAATAACACTGTCTCCATACCTCCCATGACGGTCACTCACATTGTGTCGACCATGGGTGCCGACATCTATGCCACGTGACCTCGTTACCCAGTCCCTGTTGCGATACCTTGTATCCATGTGTTTACACTCAAAGTAGACTTGATGTCGGACATACATCCCTCAGCTTTGGACTGTAATTTATCCATTTGACGCAAAAAAATTGCCATTAACGGCCTCACAATTTCCATCTTCCATATGGCATGGAACATTGCCACAGGAACCGGAAATAGACTTCCCAATGGAATCACTTGACATAGATTTGCCATGACCCAATCTGTTTTTGCACGATAAGAAAACTTTCTGATCAGATGTATCATCGACACTAACCTTGAGTGCATGCATCCTGGCTAGTTTTTTTCTGTTTTTCAAGCTGAATGTTTTTCAATCGTAACTGGTCTTCCAATTTACCAATAGTGGCACCAAGATCTGCACAATCCACACATTTACGTTCGGTAAGCTCATCAGATTATTCAATGTAATATATTCGGGATCATCATCATCACTATCACATCCTAAATTTGACACTGTATCTATCTCTGTACACTCCCTGGTTTCGTTCATGTCACTAATGTCCCCTATGAATTCTTCATTAAATGTTTTGTAATCCACCTTTCTGCAAACTCTCAAATCATAGGCATGAGTTCCATTCGTCATCACACGGTAAAATCTGACGATCAAAGTCGCGAAACTAGGCAATCTCATAATTCCGATCCCACAAAAACAAAGTCTTCCAGCACAAGGCAGGACGACGCAAATGGGAACACGATGAAAAACTAGTGAAATGGCGGGAAAGAACAAAGACTGACCTTGGGGTCACATGACTAATCACACTAACATACTGACGTAATGAAAGGACTTATTGACCTGGCCCAGCCAGAAATGATCTCCATTCACACTGCTGCGTATATGAAAATGAGGCATACACATGAAAAAACTGGTAACATTAAACCCACATCAAGACAGTTTAAAGAATAACTTGTTGATGACATATTCATAATCAATTAATTTTTTGAAAACCAAGAACACATTGAAACTGATTCTTCACACATAATGCTAGAGGTTCATTTTAAGCAGCATTTCTAGGCCACCCATTAAAACTGAGGTATAATCATGTGTTGAAATTCGCTTGATTCTACCAGTACTGATGAAATATATTTCAACATATAAGACAAGATACGCTTTATTTCAGATACTTAAAAGCTGGTCCATAGTACACACGTGAATACAATTATACAGCAAGTATAAGCATAAGTACGTAACAAACATTGTACAAGGTAGCTAAATAACAAAAGAAAACAAAACAAAACAAAAGAAAAACAAAAAGATAACAAAAGAAAACAAAACAAAAACAAAACAAAAACAAAAAAAATGAAAAGAAAGAAAGAAACCACACACACACAAAAACAAAAACAAAAAACCCTGGAGGTAGACATGGTAGATAAAAACAAAAAAAAACTGCTCAGACAGCACGTATAAAGCTTTAGACCATGTCCCCCACAAATCACTGTTTAGCAGCTGTTGTATTATTGCATTGTTGGATCTGGTCAGTCTGCATCAAAAAAACAGTAAATTAATGCCCTCTGTACATCCACCAAGGTTTTTATGGTGTTGGAGACAAACATAGTACTAGCTCTACAGTATTTAGGACAACGTAAGAACCATCAAAATGAATAATTGTAGCAGACTACCAGTCTATTCATTCCATTTGTAGTGTGTTGACACCACAGCTGAGCTATATAGAGCGACATGCAATATGATTTAAACAAAGTCAGCTCAGTGTCTTTTGAGCACATGTACAACTTCCTTCGAAGTATGTTAGCTCTGATACAGAGGGTCCGGTATTGTCGTTTAATGTCCATGTCATCTGAGAGGTTATCGACGAGCAGGTGTCCGAAGTATTTAAATTTTTTAACAAAGACAAGCTTTTCTGCACATAAAAAGACAACAGACTCAAAAGCAAAGGGGCAGGCTGGTGGCGTAAAGAACATATATTCTGTCTTCTTGGTGTTGTGTGTGATGTCATGCACACTAGCATATGCTTGACATGTCGTGAGCAGATTCCTCAGATCTTTAACTGATGGACTAATTAGCACCACATCATAAGTGTAACTGAGGTTGCTCAGGAAAACACCACCAATGTTACAACCATCTCCAATGCCATTAAGTCTTACATGAAGATCATTCATGTACACATTGAAGAGCCCAAGTGAAACTAGCCACCACCACCGCTCCACACACACACACACACACACACACACACACACACACACACACACACACACACTGGCGGATGCCATTAGAAACGTTTAACCAGTTTGACCTGACAGGTCCCCACTGGACGCAAACCTGCTGTGTAGAGAACCACACCATTACAGTCCGGCAGAGGTTTGGGTTCACCTGACGTTTTCTTTTTTTTTTTTTTTTTTTTCTTTTTTGCTTGATTTATGACTACTGGGTCTCACAAAGTCAGAAAATGGCGGGTGACATCTTGTCACCTTTGAGCATTTTAAAATGGTGTTGATTTTTCATTTAGTCCTCCCCCTACCCACATATTTGCTTCTTTTTTTTAACCACACACTGACCATATATTTCAAAATAATCATTCAAATTAATAATCGGATGACCTCTTACTTCCAAATAGATGGCACAAAACAAAACAAAGTGAGTTCCAGACTGTGACCTTGAAATGACCTTGACCTTCACATGACCTTCACCTGTTAATTGTTCTATTAGTTTGACACTCTTTTGTTTTTTTCCTGTTTTTGTACATGTGTGTGACATAGATGTAAAACAGTTGGTACATGTAGTATTATCCTCGAAATTTTCTTTGACCTTGACCTTGGTCATGATATTCATAGGCCATCAGTCTTTAAAAGTTGGTTTCCAAGCACTTATGAATTTTGGTAATTTGGCAAATCATTTTTGTATTGTTTGCAGGTGAAAAGGTAACGGCTCACAAATAAGTTTGATTTTTCTAACAGGTAAGCAGTTGCAGTAGCCAATTAAGCAATTAGTATTGTAAACATGCAGCATATAGGTTAACAATATTGTCGAACTACTTTCTATTGAGCTTATTATGGCTTTAATTTTTGCGTGCAGGTAGGCCTGTAGCATAGTAACTGTATAAATGAGAAAGACTGATCCTGAATCTGAAATTTTTCTGCAATATAACTTTTTATATTTTGTGGAATTTTACACAAAACAAAAACAGTATTTTCAAATAGAGATATTTATTTCGGAATTGAGTATTCATTGTCAGCACATCTTTGTCTCTACGCAAAGATTTTGTGACAATTCTAAAGGGGTTGCGTTAAATATTTAGAGTTGATCTTAAATAAAACCATTTGTTTTGCAGTCTATATTGTGTTTTCCATTTTATTTAAAGGTAGAAAAGATAACTTTTTTCAGTTTAAGCTTTGATGAAATCCGTTTGCGTCCATTTGTTAGATTTTCTACATTTTCCACTTGTAAAAAATCGTTGCAGAGAATTTTTTCGTTTTGAAAATGGATGTTCCGTAGGTGGTTCTCAACCAAGTTTGAGAAGGAGATGATTATGCAATATTTTATATTTTGATGAATATGTTTACTTTATTTAATTGAATTTTTAAGAAAGATGATTTTTTTTCTCAAAAACCACGGAGCAAATTGCTTTGATATTGCATGCAGAGTCACCTGAGGTTATGTAGTTATTATTTTGAACACCATGTGGCGCTGCGTGTTTTCATATTTTGTATAAATTTTGTGTGCTGAGGCTATTTTTGTCTTTATCAGAACGGCTAAAGAGAATTGTTTCAGCGGTTATCATGATATAATCTCACTAAAGATGACGCAAGTTGGCGAAAATGATGAGGATATATTAATTTTTGATGAAGGTATAGGACATCAGACTTTGGCACAATGTTTCGGAAGCACTACAATTGTCCTGACATGGAGCAATAGAGTGCATGTATTGCAATATTGTCAAAATGGTTTGTGGAGTGCTCTGAAATCAACACAGTCGTTTCCTAGCTGGGCCTGTACTTATATTTTTACCCTTGCAATTACACTGACCAAAAGGGTCTTCAAGCTGATCCAATCGTTTTTACTAGGCCATTATAGGACTAAAGATGACAATAGTTTGCAAAAATGATAAGTAAATGTTACTTTTTTACGAATTTATGGAATATCAAACTTTTGAACCATGTGTCGGTAAGTGCTACCACTATAGTAGCACACTGCAGCAACACAGTGCATCAATGTTGTAAAAACAGGTGTATGGAACACTTTGTTTAAGGCACATTGATGTTGCTTGAGCGAACATTCACCAGATGTGTGAAGGGATGGCCAAGCAAAACTATGTATCTTTTGAAAGTGAATGTTTAGTAGATATCACGCCTTTTTTCCTCGTGACTAAGTGTTATATATAGGATTATATCTTGGTAAGTGTGGATCTTAGGCCCATGGCTACTAAACACTACTGGAAATGTACATATGATGTTGTTCATTTTGATCTTTTGTGACGTTGGAAGGCCAAAACAGACACATTGGCTTATATCTTTGTTATGGGGATCCTGGGCCCATGGTTATTCTTAGACCTTACTTGGAATGTCCCAAAGGGTATTCTTTTGGCATTCTTAATTTTGAATTTGAATGACCTTCAAAGCTCACAGAGACATAGTGGCTTATATGTTGGTAATAATTAAACCTTTTACTCAACTATTGATAAGTACAAGTACAGTTCATGTATAGATTAAACTAGTCTGTACTTGCAGAGGCAGATTCCAGTCAGCATAGCACACAATCATGATCTTCCTGTTTTGTTTTCGCTTCAATATGCGTTTTTGAAAGTTGTAAATGACCACGTAGACTCTATTTTTCTAACACAATTAAAGATTGTTCAAGATCAATCCGCTTGTGTAGTGTCGGCACATGTATAGTCGTTTGGGTTGACAATCAGTTTGCCCAGTGTCGGAACATGTACTACTTGACCCTGGGGTCGTGTGACGGTCAAGGTCACTTCAGTTACAAATGGTTAAATAGTCCCCACATACCCAATACTGTAGTTTTGTGGTTTGTGGTATACATGGTTGACAGGCTGTCACCCGCCATTTTTCTGAAGTATAAACCAAAGTCTCTCATCATCAATTAAAAAAAAAAACTATAGACAACAAATGCAGGCTCAGCTCAAATCTTGCATTTATTTGCCAGACTTTTAAGCATTTCATAATCAACACTGGTACATTTCTATCCAGCATCTTTTGAAGTAATGTTCAGTGGTTTACACAGTGAAACGCTTTCTTAGCATCAATGAAGCAAACGATATGGGACTTCTGTGGGAAATATAAGGCCTGACAACTTCCTCAAGTACAAAATTACAGATGTCAGTGCCATGACTTTCTCTGAAGGCAAACTGGTTATCAGCTACATGTAGAAAGTATTCACAGCGATTTAACAACACTTTTTAGAGTGGCTTAGATAGTACAGGGGCAAGGGAAATGTATGAGGTACAGTGAGCATCTTGCCATTTTTTCTTTGAACCTAGTCATCATGCCCGCATGCACAATGAATCAACACTTTAAGAACCAGTCAGGTTGTATTCTTGTACACATTGTGACACGTGCAGATGAGTTCGTGTTGAATTGTCCAATTGTTTAACACGATTCCCATCCATGGCCGGCGCAAAATCCAGTTATTCTAAAATGTCATAAATAGGCAAGTTTGACACGTGGTATTGCAATCCAAGGTCAGTATAGGACTGTTGAAGTTTGGATGCCGTAACAATTACAAAATGTGTCCAAGTCATTCAAAAAGTAAAAAAATCAGATGATTATGGGTACATGGGAGCTGCAAAGAGATAATACATCAAGAACCCTAAAAATCATTTTCATTGAGCTCATACGACACCAAGATCAGTGGAGAGCAAAAAAAAAATTTGATAAAACAATCAATGATAAGCAGATCATTTATCAGAATGGTCCAACGTGATCAAAAATGAATTGCATACAACTCTTTTTAAAACTAAACAGGGATCGCACATCCTGGACATGCTGAGGTAGTTCATTCCAAAATTTGGTACCAGTGAAGGAGAGAGTTTTAGGGGAAGACCTGGCCCGGAAAAAATATTTGAGGAAGTGGGTGCTCTTGTTTGATAGGAACTGACTCCGGTCGCTGGAGTAAAGCTATTTTGCAAATAAGGTGGGACTTCAGTATTAAATATTTTTCAAAGAAAAATACAGAGATTGTAGAACTATATGACACTAATTCATTTTAGGGTCCTCAGCATTTCGAGGATGTGCGTAACAGGGTCACATTGTAATATTATTCTCATTGCCCTCTTTTGTAGCCGCTGGAAGCGTACAATGTCGGCTTTCTTCAGATTGATACCCTAACTGTGCTACAATAATCAAAATGAGGTAACACCAAGGTGCTGTAAGGGGTAATTTTGGAGTCTGCATAAAGAAAATTTGCAGCTCTGCTAAAAACACCAAGAGCTCTTTTTATTTTAGTAACAACCTCATCAACCTTGTTTTCAAATTTCACTTCCTGATCAATCGTTACACCCAAGTACTCACAAGCTTCTAATTGGGAGATAGCTTGATCATTGAGTAATTGACCAAGGGTTGAGCTGATGGACTTTCTCTTGTGATTGCTGCAATAAGCATACAGCTTGTTTTTCCAATGGAGACTTCTCTCTCTCTCTCTCTCTCTCTCTCTCTCTCTCTCTCTCTCTCTCTCTCTCTCTCTCTCTCTCTCTCTCTCTCTCTCTCTCTCTCTCTCTCTCTCTCTCTCTCTCTCTCTCTCTCTCTCTCTCTCTCTCTCTCTCTCTCTCAGCTGCCATACTTTGTGTGTACTAAAAAAGGTCTGTCTATAAAGATCCACATTGCTTAACACCACCTTTCAAGTCTAAATGTTTTGCCTATCAAATGTTCCTCATCACCCAACTGGATGGCACCGTCAAGGAATACTATGAAAACGGGGCGTGCTCAGTTGTCCTGCAGCCTACTTGTCCTATAGCCCAGTTGTCCTGCAGACCACTTGTCCTCCAGCCTAGTTGTCCTACAGCCCAGTTGTCCCACAGTACGATTGTAATAGATGGTGAGTTCAGGTGAGGTATTGTGAGGTGGTGAGGTGCGATGAGGTGAGGTTATGCCAGATGGGATGAGGTGAGCTAGGTTAGGACAAGAATATGATGAAATGAGGTGATGAGGTGAAGTAACGAGGTGAGAAGACATATAGTGAGGTGGTCAGCTGAGATGAGGTGAGATCAAGAATGTGATGAAGTGAGGTGAGACATGAAGAGAGGTGGTGTGAGGAGAGGTAGTCATGTGAGAAGCGATGAAGTAAGGTGGTAGGTTGAGATCAGATGAGACGACATGAGATGAGGCGAGGTGAGATGAGGTGTGAACATGCATGCACACACAAATAAACACATTTCCGTAGATACATGTCACATGACGTCAGGTTGTCGTGGTATCATGTTATTTGATATCATTACATCATATCATGCCATATCTCCCCTCACCTCACATCATCCACCTTTCCTCATAATTCCATATCATCTCACCTCATTTCAACTCGCATCATGTCACCTTACCTAATTTCATCCCTTCTCAAATGACCTCACCACCTCACTTCATGTCAGCATACCTGACCATTCCTCACTCAACTCACGACCACCTCAGCTCACTTTATGTAACCTCACCTCACCTTACCACGACGGTACGTCATCTCACCTCAACATACCATCACCTGACCTCACTTTATGTGACCTCACGTGCTCCCTTTTCACACTAACTCACCGCCATGTTACATTACCATCACCTCACCTCGTTTCACTTCATCTCATCTCATCTCATATAACCTGACCCCATCTCGCCTCTCATATAATCCCGTCTCACCTCATCTTGCCTTGCTGTTTATCACCTCACCTAATTTCACTTCACATCACCTCATCAAACCTAGCCTTGCATCGCTTCACCTCGCCGCATCTGATTTCACCTCCTCCCCCCCCCCCCCCACCTATTTTATGTTCAGAACGAGCGAGTCTCGAGCCAGCAATCTTTGCTTTCAGTCGATCAGCTGAAATGTGAAACACACACATGTCCACTCAATCAAATCCCAGATGAGATGATGCTACCTCACCTAGCACCATGTGGTCTCATCTCACCTATACTAGCATCACCTCATCTCAACCCGTCTTACTTCATCTCACCTAGCAATCACCTCACAACACATCTCACTACCACTTTCCCTCACTTGATATAACCTCATCTCATCTCTCAATTTACCTCATCTCTCCTCACTACATTACCTCATCTCTTCTTACCTGACTAACTCTCTTCAAAACACCACCACATTACTTCATGTCTCACCTTGTCACTTCACCTCACTTCACCACATTCTTGACCTCACCTCATTTCAGCTCACCACCGAATCTCTTCATGTCTTCTTACCTCGTTACTTCACCTCACCGGCTCACTTCATCACATTCTTGACCTCACATCACCTGTCTCCATCTCACCTGACCTACCCTAACCTCGCCTCTCCCGACATCTCTTCTCACCCAGCCACCACCTCACCTCACAAAACCACCACCTCACTTCATGTCTCATCTCCTCGTTATTTCACCTCACCTCACCACCTAACTTGATCATATTCTTGATTTCACCTAGCTCACCAAATTTCATTTCACCTCATCTCATCTCGTCTCACCTCACCCATCTCACCTCACCACCAGGTCACTTCACGATCTCACCTTACCTCGATCAGTCCTCAACTTAACTCACCATGTTGGATTACAAATGGACTGTGGGACAAGTAGGTTGTAGGACAGATGACATGGTACTGTGAGAACGAGGTCATTTGAGCAATGGAAATAGTACAGCACATTATACAAATATAGTCTTCGAATGACGTCAATGCATGGTTCGAGGAACCTGAGAACACCAATATTCACCAAGGCCGAAGGCTGCAGTGAATCTAATTGGTGTTCTAAAATCCGTAGAACCATGTTTGGACCGAATTCAAAGACTAGGCCTATAATTGTTTTATTGTGCGATCTTGGCATGTATTTCAATAATTACAGTAAAAACAACAAACATAGTTACATTTGAATGCATTAAGTTTTAATTAAAATGTATAGCCTATAGGCCTGAGATCCATTACAGGTGTATCAAATGCGTTAGGCCTATCTCAACAAATTCATTCCGCATTGCAAAATGCGTGTGCAATGCGTGATTGCACCGGCATTGTGTAACATGATTATGTCTTTAGACAATCGCACGTGACAAGTTTTAGCCAATTCTAACACCCTAACTATCTTGATCAAAAAATGAATAGAGAATCTCACATGGCTGAGTCTGAGATACTATTTTTCTCCCATGCAGGATCGTTGTTGGTAATGGTAGCAACGGTAGGCCTATTCATCGCAAAAATTATACCCTAGGCCTACTTTCAACGCCGACCTCTGGTGTGCCCGGTTTGTTTACGTTCCTTGTGATTACTCCATGTCACACGTGACGTAAAATAAAACATCGCTTGCGCAAATTTGATTTTGTCTAAATGTCAGTGCATCACGTCACTGATGCAGGCGCTTACTTGTAACAATGATTAGGTCGTTTGATCTCCAGTGAGTTACTACTTTTATATTTTAATCTACAAAATGATAATTCACCCACAAACATAGAATGAAATTGTTTGTTTACCCTTGAAACATTTAACTGTACTGTTCAAATCAAAGCATCGTACATTTCAAACGAAGGGTACTTTCAACGACTTTTACTTAATACTAGTTTTATAATTTTATAGTTTATGTGCAGGACATGTGACGTTTTATATCGCATTATCGGTTTCTGACTTGTTTCTCTTTAAACTCGAAACATTTATAACTTCTATTACACAGAGGCCCAAATCCCCCAAGGAAAATTGCTTCGACTGACCGTGTATGTTTTAACAATCTCAAAATACTTCATCATGATCGTCATTGTCATCATCATCATCATCATCATCATCATCATGATTTTTCTTCTTCTTCTTACCAAAGCTTTCAGAGAATGAAGTGTAGGTAATATATCGCCCAAACCTTGACAGCCTCTGACTGACTTTCGTTAGATGTTTCTAGTATTACAATGACATATTCCATACTATCGTTGTATAATTATATATTTTTATTTACATATACCAGTCTCCTTGCACGTTACATGACGAAAACAGGATAAATTACAAGAAAATTCAAATGGAAATAAGCAGTTTTTGAGATAAAAAAAAATAGAGTACTCAGGTAATCAAAAAGCCATGAGTCATAACGCTATGGCCCATACTGATTGTGGGACCTGTTGTATGCACAAAAAGATAAACAGGCGTTTGCGTGCCATTCCCAGGACAAATTCGCCCAGTTAACATCTTTGACTTTGCTAAATCGATTGAATTTCATTGTATTTTTGTTTTAGCTTATTTGCTGATGGCAGTTAGTCGCCAACATGAAAACTCAATGAAATACTGGTAGTATTTTAATCTAGGTTAGGAACTTTGCATGTTAGGGACTTTGTCCAAAATAGGGAAATTAAAACCTTAATTAAACGTCTGAAATGAAAAAAAAACGTGAAAAATTATACATGCAAAAATGAGTATATATATATTCATAGTGTAATACATCAATGTGAGGGATTACGAAAAAATATATCTGTTAGTGTTACCTTGGCAGCTAATATTTACAGATCACTACCTGTATCTTACCCTTATTAATTATTTTACAATCACTATTCTCACTAACACCACAAAGGTATTGCTGCCATTTTGTACGGGGCCAACATTACTTTTTACATAGGCCTACACGTTGGTATCATCGCACTCACACAATAACATCAACCAATTGCGGGAATGTGTCATTATTTATCAAAGTAGGCCTACTTAATAATATGTTGATCACGTCACACATATTTCTGGTTAACAAGGGAATGATGATTGATGTGAACATAGTGAGCAAAAAAGGCAACAATATGTGCATATAGGCCTAACACATTCATATATATATATATAATATATATAGGCCTAATCCCTAAACTTAAAAAAGACATAATCGGAAAATTGACCACACACTGAAAAGCTAAAATGATAAATTCGCCCAAAAGCTTAATTTTTCTTCAAAGTGACGGACATGGAGTGTTTTAGCACTTTAGGAAGAAAATTTGCCATATTCGCACAGGAAAATAACATTAAGCCTATTTGAAAAACAATTTTGTTGCTCATGACGGGCCCCGAGTTGACAAGTTCGTGCCTTTTTGGCAATCAAGCGGGCTATGGGTCGTGACGTCACGTAAGGGAGTCGATACCATGGCGTATGGCGACAGACAGAGCATTACATTAGCAAGGGGGTGGGGGGGGGGTGGGGGGGTGGAAAGGCTTAACAATAGCGACGGACAGAATAAGCTGGATCTCAGTTTTAGCTGTTCCATTTCCCGAAGAGGACCTCACTGAGTATGGCGGGGAAGATGTAGGGTCAGGAAGGGAGAAGGGCAGAGAAGTTCAGCCTGACTGGATAGTGGACAGAGCCCAGGGCTACGACAAAGCCAGTCAAGTTTGCCGGTGCAACTGCCCAACTGGTGCTGAGTCTGTGCCAAGCACTGACCATGTCATAGACTCATACCGTACTCCGTAGCTGCCATGGAATTGGAAGATCACCAACAGGCAACCTAGCGCTTGGGAAGTTTAGACCGGTATTGGTAATGGTAAGGCACGCTTTTCAAAAGTTATTGTTCGAACATTCCCATATAAGTGACTGGTTGAAGTTTACGGTAGTACGTCTTGTGCGGTTGCCAATAGCCAATACCTCACCTGTACGTAACGTAGTGTACGCTGCACGCTAAAGCCGGCCGCACACTATAGTATAGACTTATATAATAGTATAGTATAGTATAGTATAGTATAGTATAGTATAGGCCTATGACCCGACTGTTGGCGACAAGCAGTTGTGGGTGGGGAGAACTCCCGACTTAAAACTAATCGCCGCACACTACAGGACGATTTCCGCGATACGCACGGCGAAATTTATCATTAGTAATAGGGGCCTACTAAGTTATAGGCTATTTCTAAATAGGCCTCAAGTTAACGATGTCTGGACCTACAAATTTTTGCATGCTTTCATCGTGAGCCTGTTGCACGTGAAAAATAGCCCGACTAGAATGAAACAAGATTCAGTGTGTTTGATGGGCCTATGTAGTATGTATGCCTTTAGTAGTAGCTTCACTATTAGCCATGTGGGCTATAGATAGTATAGGCTATATTTCAAGCTGTAGAATGGTTTATGATCCAACTTGTTCAACTCTCACGACACCAGTCATGGCGACTGACAATGGATCTTGTCGCGTCGTTAGGTGTTGCACATTAGACGACGAAACAGTCCCATACTATAGCCATAGGCCATACCCGTAGCCGACAGTCGGATCGTGGGCCAACAGTGTGCGGCCGGCTTAAGACTCAAGTCAAGAGTAAGACTAGTATAATTTTAAGCCGGCCGCACACACTTTATCCCCGCCTCTAACTTCTAAGGCTCAGGCTTTTCCGATGGGAGCCCCTATTAAGGGTTAAGGGCTACCACCATTCCCATTCATTCCCCTCCCTGTACTCTGGGATTTTAATTTAACCTGTCGCCTTCTAACTCTATTATTTCATTCCTTTTCTCCCAGCATCCTACCAGGTAGTCCTGTACATTTTTATTAACATTCCTGCTTCCCAGAAAGCCACCTTTCAAACCTAAAACCCATGCTATATGTTCCCCTTCCTCTAAACACTGAACTTCTAACCGTTTTAATTGTAATCTTCCCTGTGTAGCTTTCTGAAAAAATCAACCCTTATCTCTCTATATGCATCGCACCACAACAGCCAATGATCCACTGTTTCCTCTGCCTCTTGTCTACACGACTTACACTTTCCATTACTCCCTTTTGTGCACTTCTGTTTTCTCTTTTCTAGATTGATTACTCCTGCCCTACTTATTTTGAAACAGAAGCTTGGATCCCTTCCCTCCATCCCAACACACACTTTTCTGTGGCTTTTCTAATACCATGCATGCCTTCAATGTACTTTTTTCTCTGACTCCTCTTTTCCAGTCTTTTTTCCAACCCTCTGTAACAGTCTTACTTATATATACTTTCCAATCATCCACCTCATCATATCTTTTTAGTTCATATTTCTCTGCTAATTACCCGTCTATGTCTTTGACCCATCTTTTTCTTCCTTGACTACCTCATTGCAGACTTTCCTGCACCACCCGTCTTCGCTTATTGCTTGTAAATAACCCTGCCTAGGCCTCATAGAGTCATACTCATAGGCCAGCGTGCATCAGGCTTTAAGTTTATTTTATTAAGTGGCAACCGCAAAAGATGGCCTGCCTTCTTTATATACAGTTACCACGTACGGGCCGTTCTGAACCGTGTAGAAATTATTGGCGATGCACAGGCCCGAGTAGACTGGTCGCGTGCATGCACTACTTTCGCACTGACCACTTTTTCATGCCGCGCACCTATAGGCAAACTCTGTCACCTCGATCAACACCTGGCTACACGAAGCTGTGTGCCAGTGAAAACGCCACGCTTACGTTTGGACCCCATGAAACCTAATTTTGCATAATGGCAAAAAAGTCAGTTTCTCTCCTCCTGCCAAAATAGCTCTGTTTGCAAATCATGCAAGTGGGGTCTCTTTAAAGATTATCAGACATTCAAAGTCGTACGATTGGCAGCAGGTCATGTGGACTCGAATGGTAGGGCTAGTGCATTTGTTGATAATATTTTCAACGTAAATATGTCGGCATATAGCTTTGCTCATTGAATATTCACGATTTCCATAGCAACTTCTCTCCTCACTAAGGCAAGAGCACAAATTCACAATGGCAATGCAGTTTTACTGACCATCTTAATATTAGTTTTGGGACGTCTATCATCAAATACCAAAGAAATAATGATTATTATATCATGATTGCCTAATATTCGTTAATATAGGCCAATGGTAGTTTTGTTTAGTTCTGTTAGCTGTTTTATCAGTGAACCGGTCCAGCGCTGAACAGGACTCCCTTGCCTGGGCTGACAGTGATACTTACGATACTGTTGCCGCCCGGCAGGTGACTTGGGATTTGATAATAAAACTGCGTTTATCTGAAACTTTTAAACACGATTTTTTGTTTTGAACCCTATTTTATATAGATTCCAGGCGGATAATGTCCCCAAACATGCTTCGAGGAAGGCATTTGATTTCTGTGAACAAAATGGGATTAACTGGTGGACCAGCCCCGACTTGAATCCGATAGAGATTATGTGGCATAGGCCTATTATATGAAGGGAGGCCTATATGACTACAGACCAATCCACTTTGTACAAAAACCGAGTTTTTGCTTATATTAGTCTATTTCCATTGAATACTGCAGGAATAACATGTAAAAGCGGGTACTTGAGTTGCAGACCTGATGTCCCAGCATAATTATCAACAACCTAAGCCTATTTGGATAAATTATACCGGTATAGGCCTATGGTCGGACCAACATTTACGTTACCAAAACTATTTTAATATACAGAAACTTGCTTAGAATTTCCAAATTTCTGAATTTGGCCTGACCAACTTTCAATGAAAGGCTACAGTACTGGGTATGGTAGATATCTTTTTCTATTTATCGCCTGCTTCTATAGCAAGTGCTTCTACCTTACCATGTTTCATTGATATCTTGCATCTAATTAGTCGCGTAGATAAATGGTGAATTTGGTACTGATGTGTGCTCGTTTTCTTTTCTACCATTACAAGGATTACACGAGGAAACATTTAAAACAAAAGGATGGCATCCCAGAATTAACAGCGCACCACCGAGAATTCTGGAGGACCCATCTTACCCCAGTTCAATGTTCGAAGTATTTCGATCATATATCAAAAAGTCATGCCAAAAGTAAAGGAGCAGCAACGGGTTTTTAGTCGTTCACAATGCCCAAACGCTGTGTGGACATTAGTAAATCTGAAAATCAGACTCTGTAAGTTTACGTTTAACTTCCAACGTTACAGTTAGAACTATGTCTCTTAAAGAATAGGCTCAGACTGATTAATCTACATTATTGGCAAAGGCCTCAATAGGAATAAGTGCTGACAATCACAGACAAGTGGCATATTGTACATCAGTAAAGATGAGGCAATAATCGCACCGGTGCTTATGTCAGTTGGAGGAAATGTAAAATAAAACTTTGAACTTATGAAATGGGATTATATCTGTTTGTTTTATTTCATATTGTGTCACCGAAATATTATTTAGGCAAGTAAGCTACATGTGTATATAAAGTCAAAACAAGCATCTCCTTTGATGTCCTTCGCTGTAGTTTCTTGTGTGCCTGTATTCAAAATGAAATTGAACTGTACTTTTTCAAATGTTGCCACGTTCATATTTATTCATTATTATGTGGGTTTCTTTGCTGAATATTTAGCTAAGACAAGCAGCAGCTACTCAGAGAGACATGTACGAGTATAGGCTCCGATACATGTTCTGAGTAGTTACCCACTGAAGACCCTTTAATCTATTTGGGCTGATACAGCCTTTATCAAAATTTTGCAGAGGATGGTGTGCAATATGGACAACAGTACTTCTGTATGTTTATAGGTTAGACAGGAACATGTTAGCTTATGGAGAGTAAAGAGTTCGGACTGCGGAATAGGGTAATGACTACTAGGAAGTGGTTGTAGACAAAAAGACGCAAATACAATAAAGTAATCAAATGGCCAGATCGTTAACTTTGTCCCTGCAAAGCCCGCAACTATTGCAAATTGCGCTCTGGTCAATATTAGTAAAAACTTGCATGCAAAATTGGTCCAAATTAAAAACGATTCACTGAATCCATTTAAATTTGTCATTACGTTTTTGGGACGTATCTGTACAGAATTTTTTCATCGGCGGTTTCTTGCTCATTACTGAAGTTTCGAAAATTTTCTGATTGATTGCAATTTTTAAATCAAGTGTTGAGGTTTGAGCTGGTATTCGGTTTGGTCTCATCACTATCACTGAAAACTGTTGTCCGCTTCTCTTTTCATGGAACTTTTATATATTTGGTAACAATTTGAACATCCAGGCATTTTCTGCACACGTTGCAGTGCAGTAAGTGTTACAAGTGTAGTGGGACTGATGTTTTTTTTTTTCATAATTGTCTGATGAATATATACTGAACTAAACAAATAACGCAACCCTTAAACTTTTTAACTTAAATATTTATTGTTACTTTCATATCACTGAAACAAATAAGATCCATATTTTGCAGTCTTTTTGGCATAACATGTGAAAAACAAAAACTTGAAACTGTCAACGAGGGCGCGACCAGCTGGCAATAAACAGGGCAACATTGATTTGTAAAGTTCACAAATTGGCATGTCCACTAATACTATGTGTGACCACCATCAGCATCTGTAATTGCTGTGCAACGTCGGCGCATGGATGACACTAGCCGCTGCACCATCTGCCGGGGCACACGATCCCACTCTTCTTGAAGAGCCTGGCGATGCTGCTGGTGGTTGGCGGGCGCTGGATCCCGTCTCCGAACATGCTGGTCAAGGTAGTCCCAAAGATGCTCAATGGGATTGATATCAGGTGAGAAGGCTGGCCATGGCAAAACGTTAATTCTTTCTCCTTGCAGAAAATCCATCGTCAGTCTAGCTGCATGGGGCCGACATTGTCCTGTTGAAGCAAGTGGAGTTGGTGGTGTTTAATGAAAGGGACAGCAACAGGCTGAAGGATCTCATCCCTGTAACGGGCGGCGTTAAGATTGCCTTCAATGAAGATTAGCTGGGTTTGGGCTGTGAATGAAATTCCACCCCACACCATCACTGATGCACCTCCAAATCGATCTGTTTCCAGCACACAGGCATCTGAGTAGGGTTCTCCCCTTCGTCGCCAAACACGTGTCCTACCATCTGCATGATACAGGGTGAAGCGGGATTCATCGGTGAATAGCACATCCCTCCACTGTTGATGGGTCCAGCGAGTATGGGCAGTAGCCCATTGTCGTCGGGCTTGCCTTCTTGCCTGTGTCAAAATTTGACCCCTGTAAGGACGTCTGGCGTGTAGATGGTGTTTTTGTAGTCTATTACGGACTGTCTGGGCAGATATTCTGTTATTGGTTCTGCCAGGTGTCTGTTGTGCAGTTCTAGTGGCTGGTCGAGTTCTGTTCCGCAGATGTGATACCCTGATGTGTCTGTCTTGTGCAGGTGTGGTTTCTCTTGGTCTCCCAGGACGCTGTCTATCAGCTGTGCCAGTCTCCTGGAATCTTGTAGCAAGTCTGGATATAGTGGATTTGTGGACTTGCAGTCTTCTTGCCACCTCTGCTGCAGATAAACCAGCCTGTAGCATGCCAATTCCTCTCTCCTAATCTACTGTTGATAATCGACCCATAGTTCTTGGAATACTGTGCCAAATGAATCCCATGCTGCCCTTTTATTGTCCGTGAGGGGCTACACCCAACCAGTAAAGGTGCGAATGTTTTAGTCATGTGGGTAACACTGAATCCTGCAGTTGTCCTTGATTAAGCACAACCACCAAACTTTGAAAGCCTCATATCCTCGCACACAGTTACGCTTGGGCTGATTTCAATGTAGCCTTTTCCTGTCCCAGAATCAAAGACTTGGCAACCTTAATTTCAGGTGTCAGAGACTTGCGTAAAATAGCCTGCTGTAGTCACTCTTGATTCATGACAATGACCCCATGGCAAGGTCAGGGTACTCGACCTTGAGGTCACACTACTTGGTGCATTATTTTAGACTGATTTAACAACGGTTCGTATATTTCTGAACTTTAAATACAGTTCCAATGTGATAATAAACCCAAATGAAAAAGTTGCGTTATTTGTTTGGTTCAGTATAGTTTGTTATTGTTAACGTCACGTCAGGTTGGCTCAACGTGTTTAATGTACAGCTGATACATGGTTACTTTCAATAAATGGGGAAATTTATGCATATTTGGCTCTCTCTCTCTCTCTCTCTCTCTCTCTCTCTCTCTCTCTCTCTCTCTCTCTCTCTCTCTCTCCCTCTTGTATGAATAATTGGCATTTAAATCAACTGACTGACAAGTTGAACTATGTCTGCTTAGCAATGAAAAAATTTAAAACTGTTACATCGAAAACAGCTTTACTTACAGTTGCCTTTAGGAATTACAACAAAACTTCAAAAATGTTGTTACGCCGGTCAATATTTTCCCTGAGCCCCCCAAAAAATAAAAGGAAAAAAATGATAGTCAAAAAAACCCATCAACGTTCATTATCTTTGTTAATGTCTACGAAAACGGTGGCAACTGCGGCTGGTGCTGTGTCTCATGGGCCGTTCATTTTGAAACTGGTCATTTGTCTTGGTCAAACAATTTAGTAGTGAAGGGGCGATCAAAACGATGTGGCCCCTAAAGTATTCTGCCCCCTTTATATTGTATTTGACTGCATGTACATGTACAAGTACAATTATCCAACCTACAAATGAAGCTTTATTTGTGTTTTAGGTTTAAGGAAGTGAATGCATAACTTGTTTAATTGGGTACATTTTGTCACCATCAAACATTTGGGAAATAGTGTGTAGTCATCAGCCAAAACTGCAGCTTCAAGTAATTTATCTACCTTGCGTTCGTTCTGGTAGGCCTTAATTTCTTTTGCAATGCAAACTTTAAAGTTTTCTACCAAAATAAGTTTTTTTTTTAATTTGTCAAAATCATTTTCTATTTACCTGGAGGCACGCCATCTGTCACACAGATTCTCTTTCTATCTGGCAAATTGCACATAGGATTCATCTGGTTCCTTTTGGCCGTCCCTGAATGTTTGTCTATAAGCCTTAGGTACTAACTCATTTGCATTCAGAACAGCATCTTTCAACACATCATGCTCAGTACTTTATTTTATGGAGAGGGACAAATGAACTGCTTTTCCAATAAACGCACTTTGCAAAGGAAGAAACCACACCCTTCTAGGCCATTCTAAGGTCTCGGCTATTAAAACATTTTGACACTTCTTTTTCTTTAAATTTTGGTACTAAATGTACAACATCAAAAGGTCCTAACTGTGCTGAGTTATCTGATCTACAATGCCTAAGATCAAGCTTTCTTAGATCTAACTCGTGTTCTCTAGCCTCTCATACAGCTTTTCTTTTATCAGCCTCTTCTGCTAATTTTAGCTCATGTTCTCTTGCTTCTCGTTTACTCTGAAGTTTTAATTTACCTAATTCCAACTGAATTGCCAAACTTTTATCCTCTGATCTCTCAATCTCAAGGAAAGCTTCAACCAAACGGGAAATTATCTTTCGTTTCAAAGGTACTTTCCTGATACCTGATGGTACTTCTAATTTTATTTTAATTATTTGGTCACATTCTTTGGGCAATACTCTGTGAACAATTCTCCTTGTTTTACCAAGAACGACTACCTGAAATCACTTGATTGTGAAGATTTGGAGGGTCCGCATACAAGGTGTATGGTTCTTACTGCCAATGTAACTGCCAGTTCTTCCCACCAAATCTGAGACTTCCTTTTGAGGGAATTGTGGGATATCAAGTCATATGGATCGATTAGGATCAGTTAAAAAATTCTAAGTCCTTTTGGATCGCTCGGTTTGCCTTAAAAAATTCAAAATCCTAATGGATCGCTGAGGAATGTTCCAAAAATTATTAGTTGTATGGATCGCTAGGATCAGTACAGATTGCTTAAGATCGCTTCACAAAATTACAAAGTTATGTGGATCACTTAGGATCGCTTAGGATCACTTCACTAAATGAGCTTGGCAGTGAATTCTTAAGGATCGCTTTGGATGGGTGTGTGCTGTTTGCTAAATCATGATTGGATCATGATCTCATCGGTAAGGATTTTAGTAAGGGATATGTCAGAACTGTGACTCAGAGTATGTCTGATTTATTACCACAGACTTCAAAGAGGTAAATCAGTAATTGAAAACATTGTCTTTTTATGGTGCATTTAATGTTGGAGACATAAAGAAATATCATAGTGGCTTTTCAATTCATTTCAATAAGTATGACAGATTAATTTTTAAAAACTTTCAATAGTTTTAAATACTTTAAATAGTGTTTGAAATAAAAACAAAACAAAAATGGATCGGTAAACTTTCTTCCTCCATGACCAAGTGGCATATTAAACCGACTTCAATGAGGCCTAGCAAATCCCCCCCCCCCTCACACACACACACACTTTAAATAATGTTTGAAATAATGGAGCAAATTAAACCACTTACTTAATTAGGGAATTGCATATGGTAGCATGACAATAATATGAGTGTATTAACGGAATGCTATTATATCTGCATTTTGTGTTTTCCAAGTGGCCCTATAATTCCCTCATTGGGTCAGGTGTCAAATGCTCAAGCTGTTTGTTCGGTGGTAATCGGTCCTTCTGAGGATGCGGGATCGCAGTTGGTGAATCTTTCAGTTCAATGCTTCTCTCATCATCATTTGCCTTACAAGATTCGCCTCCAACCTAGCCTGCCCCGTCCTTCCCTCCCTCCAAACAAGGAAGAAAAGAACTGATGAAATTACGTCGCTAACTGCCCGCCAAATCAATGCCAATGTCTGACTGCATCTGAATCCATGTTGTTGTTAAGGGATTAATGCACATGTGTCATCTGGTCGCTTGGTCATGATGGCCACAAAATCGAACCGTTTCAAGTTGAAATATGCACTGGTGGTACTTTTTAAATGTGTGATTTTTTTTCACGTTAAATATTATTTCGTTTTGTATAATAGGGTTCCATACTCAAAGGAACTAGACTATATCTGTTTTTATTGACCATGCTCTTTAAAGATATCTGGTTTGTATTGCGAAATTTGGGGAAAGATCGGGACACAGTGAGACAAACTTTACGTTTTGTTTTCTAATTCTAGAGGACTTACTTCATTTCCAATATCTTACTATCATGGCAGACTAGTCTAAGCTTAGGCTATCATTGGCATGGACTTTCCTATCGAATCAAAACAATTTTATGTGACACTGAAATTATGACAGCCCAAAATTTGTCCCATTGTGCCCTGGTGGTGGGGCACTGTGGAATATATGGTCCATTAAGCTGACCAGGATACACTTTATGTGACAGGCATGGACTTTCCCATTTGTAAACAACTTGCTATGTCCCACTATGCCCCCTCACCACCCTTATGAAAAATTTGCAAAACTTTATGTGAATTTTGGTCGAAATTAATCAGGTTCTAGTAATAAACTAAGTCGTCAGAGCCACGCTGTATAACTCCCCGTTTCCTTACGTCAAACCATAAGGAAATACCAAGATAATGTTCAGCTTTATATTTTATGATGATGAAATTGGATAAGTATGCAACACAAATTTAGACACTTTTGAAAACAAGTCTTCTCATCCAGATCATAAAATTGTCTCATTAACCAGGGGTTTCACATTCGTAAAATATCAGCTTTTGGACAAGGTTAAATCTGACAGGCATAATTTAGTATTGAATGAAGACGCACGGGACTGTGTTAAATCTGGCTATCGTTTCACTTACTGGTGTGAATCGTCAAACATTGAACCTTGAAAGGTATCCATGCCTCCACAGTGGAACCTCTTGGGTGTCCCCCTGGCGTCATGCTGTGATCTATTGAGCAAATAAAAGATCTGTCGATAATTCAAATTGACATGCGCACCTCCAAAAGTCTTCCTTTTTACCATGGCTTAAGTTCTTAAGTGGGAGGAGACTCACGCTTTTGATTTTTCCCACGTTTACTTGGAATGAATTCAAGACAGATGATGTCTTTCCACTTTGTTCCGCCTTCATGGTCAAAAATCATAATCCCAGCTTGACCAATCTGAACCAGGACATCAGTCCCCAATCAGGGCCCTGGCGTTTTATCTAGCCTGGACGAAAAGCCACCAGAAATTTAGAACCAATCTTTTGCTCACTATTGAAGAGACAGAGTCAAGTACCATCTCCAAGAAGATCATGTTCACTTGGATCACTGAGGCTGTCAAAACAGCTTATAAAGGATTCCTGGTCAAACTGTACTCCCGTCAAAGGGTACCCTGGGTGAGGAAACTTTTGAATCAGGGACTCTAGTAGCCTTGGTAGACTGTGTCACAAAGAACAGTAAAAAAACAATTCAAAATGGAATCTTGGATTAAAATCAAATTCTGACTGAAAGGCTTGCAGTTTATCTTTAATGTGGTAAATACTCATTGATCGACCATGCCGTCTGGCAGTGGAGGAGGGGTACAGTTTGGCTGGAGTATGGTTTGCCCAGGGCACAGTTTTAAGTTTGCGGTTTGACGGGGGTACGCTTTGACTGGGTACCTTATGAAGCAGCTGATAACGTGACCAAGCTCAGGAGCTTGAGCCTCTTTCGAGCTCAAGGGATCAGGGCCCCAGATTCCTCCTGGGATACTTTGTTGCCAGTGTCCTTCAGAAACATTATACCCACTTATTTTAAGAGATCACAAATTACTGTCTTTTCCAGTCTAAGGAGATTTGTTGGAGGGTTATTTTGGATCTCTGGTTTGAAGAAACTACCCACCCCTCCATATGTAGAATTAAGAAACCTTGAGTTGTGCTTGACATCTTCTGAAGTCGCGGTTTCCAGACAATTGGGTAATTTTATTGGGTCTCCAGCCTAGAACCGTTACTTCCCCATACCAGTTGGCATATCAATCTAGTATAGTAAAATGGATGGAGTGTTATGACGTTAATTTGAGGATTTTCAATTTACTCGTTTTATTGTTATCAGCAGTAGTCACTCATCTTACAGCACTGACGCCCACCAAACCTACTACACATTTCATTGTACCTGCCCATTTTGAGTCGGTATGATGGAAAAATTGAACTGTGACCGATATAATCTTTATGACATTCTCCCCTGCATGTGAAGGAAACTGGGCTTGTATCAGAGGAGGAGTGGGCTGTTGAATACAGGTTGTCCTGGGACTCTGTGTGGGTTAAATGTGTGATAATAATACATGCTGAGGGTGACGTATGCTGAATTTTTAATCTTTGCCTATAGAGATCCGTCCAGCAATTGAGGGGAGGGGGGGATTTTGGGTATGAGTGTGTGGCTTAAACCTTGCAAGACTCGCCCTTCATTAGGGTACCAGTTCACAAAAGTATTACCTCCTTTTGGAAACTTTTTATACAAAACTTTTTATACAAAATTTAAAGAAATGTGACCAAATATCTGTGTCAAAAGTGTTCCCACAAGGAACTTTTGAGCTGTGATGGAAATATTGATGGAATTTTTAGTACTATATAGGATAAATTGCCCTTTGGGGGCGGGGGGATGCTGCACTTTCGTCAGAGTAACATTAATGAAAATAGTGGTCATCGGAGAGGCAC